>CBVK0100728269.1:0-38105 GCA_900067695.1 Picea abies
CCGAGATCTACACTCTTTCCCTACACGACGCTCTTCCGATCTCACATGAAATGTGAGAGTGTGTCCTTGATCACACATTTGACTAACACTGAGAAGATTGTGTTTCGAACCTTCAACATACAAGACATTCTTTGTTTTAGTCTTTCCATTATCAAGAGTAAGAGTACATTTTCCAACTATTTTTACGGTAGTATTATCTCCAAATGTTACACTGCCTTCATTTACTTCCTTCAAAGTGAGAAACTTGGTTTGGTCCCCAATCACGTGGCTTGAGCATCCACTGTTAATGTACCATTGATTTCCTTTATTTTGGAAATGAAATGCAGTTTGTACAAGCATAGATTTCTCCTTCTTCTTCTCTTCTTTTTCCTGTTTCTTTTTCCAAACCTTTGTGGATTATTTCTTTTGTTTGGAAAGGGTATCTTTTTCCCTGTTTTGTCTAGGAGATTATACAATTCCACTTCTACAAAAATGTGCTTTGTGCCCATATTTGTTGCACTTATAACATGCAACATTGTAATAAAACAAATGGGAAAATGAATTATAGTTTATATTTGGGAACCCATAAGTATTTATGTCTATGATCCATACATAATTATTGAATGCTCTACAATATATTGCATTATGACCAAAGCGATCTCAAGAAAAACAATAACCAAAGAAAGAGTTTTGGTACCAAGTTGTGTGAGAACTCCTTGGTGGAAAAGATCTTCTGAATTTGTCCTCATTGTTCTTGTAAGGAAGTGTTGACCAAAATTTGGTCATCTATATTTTCCCACTCTTGGATTCATAAAAAAATGATATCAAAAGAAGAAAATTTTGAATATTATAAGTCCATTGTGTAGTCGTCAGTCTCAACTTCGCTATGCATTTTTCGGATCGAAAATATGATTTTGTATGCTTAAGATATCCAGGTTCACATTCAAACACCCAATGAACGCTTCTTTGCTTGATATGGCCAAAGCCAATTTTCTTGGAATATCTCGGAACTATGCTCGTTTTATTGGAATATTTTGTGAAATACACCACTAATATTTTGGAATACACCTCTCAACACTTAAAGAATTTCTCACTTCCATATTATCTTTCATCTCCTCTCTTATATTTTTTATACTTAGAATTGTCTTATTCTCCCCTCTTCACCTCCTTATTTCTCTATTATCTTTTCCTCTTACTTCCCCCTTTCCACACTTAGAATTATTTTAATTTCCCTCACCTCCTTATCTCTCATCTCCCATCGGACGGACATACCCCTCCACTCCTCCTTATCTCTCCCTCCTTGCTCCCCTTTTCTCCGTTTGTTCCACATTACTTAACATTTCCTTATGCCTCCCCTTTTCCCCCCATTATCTCACACTTAAACTATATTTTATTTTATGTTGGACTCATGGGGGAGGACTCACCCACACCCCCCTCATTCCCGACTCCCTCATCTGCTAAACCGACACTCTGATACCTACAAACTACCCCCCTTCACCTCCTCTACCTACACTTTACCCATTCCCTCAATCCCCTCCCCCTACACTACCTATTCCTACCCCCCTCTCGTCCACTTTCTCACATTACTTAACCTATATTTTAATTATTTATATGAATCCATTAACCAATAGAAACATTCCATATTCCAATCACCTAACTCGTGACACATGGCAACCTATGGAGGAGTGACAAATGACACCTAACTAATGGAAACACATAGCAGGATACAACTTGTGACACATGGTAGATTCTTATTGGAAAATTATTGACTTATCAGGTGGTGACATGTGGCAAATTACCATTGATGACACATGGTGATATTTTAGTGGAAGACTCATCAATGATGGGGCATGAGGTGGAGGCCTCTCCACATTACTTAACATTTCCTTATGCCTCCCCTTCCCCCCCCTATCTCACACTTAAACTATATTTTATTTTATGTCTGACTCATGGGGGAGGACTCACCCACACCCCCCTCATTCTTGACTCCCTCATCCGCTAACCCGACAATGTGACACCTACAAACTACCCCCCCTCACCTTTGCTACCTACACTTTACCCATTCCCTCACTCCCTTCCCCGTACACTACCTATTCCTACCCCCTTCTCGTCCACGTTCTCACATTACTTAACCTATATTCTAAATAGCATACTCATTAAGAGGGTGAATATGAATGTCAAAGTAATAAAGGGGTGGTGTGAAGATAAGTAAGAAAAATGATAAAGAGTGGTTTTATGTAGATAAATTGTTGTGTTGTTTTTTTGCAAACACCCATAGCATTTTGGTACACTATAAGAAAAAAGAAGAATACATCACATATGGAGAACAAATAGATGTAGTACATAGAACATAATTATGAAGTACATTCACATATACAAAAATTAGGCATGCAAGTAATGCACTATCTTTCATTTTTTGCATAACCTGAAATAAACATGGTGGAAAAGATTGGCTCAAATTTTTTTTAGTAAAGACATCATAACGCTATATAAGTCATAATTAAGAGTGGGATTGGAATAAGTATTAACCATGAGAATGAAATTATCCAAAAATTTTAATAAAAAAGTCCCTATATCTTATTTTGTGTGGACTACAACTCGTTGATAGTGGACTCTTTGTATTGGTAAAATGAACTGACAAATTCAAACTTTAATTTTTTGTTCTTATTAAGAGTCTTTCTTTTTTTCTTTTACAAGTTTTTAATTAGTTGTTGAGTCATCAGTCAAGTACAATGAAAAAATATAACTTTAACTACAATAGGGATATGCTAGTTGATAAAATTATTGAACTACATAAAATTGTATCTTCAAAGTGTCTCATTTACACAAATTAGGTATAATCCTTCAATAACTATATATTATTAAGCATACATCAATTATATCTTGGATGATAACAAATCCAAACACCATATATGTAATTGCAAATGTGGAAAACACAATCACACCAAATATAAAAGAAACGGAGATTTACGTGGTTCACCCAAACATTGGGCTACGTCCACCAAGCATAGGTATCGATTGTCTTATTATTCAAATCAAGGAGATTATAGCAACTCACTCTCTCACCTCTCTCACAACCTCTACAGGCATACATGAAATTATAGCATTGTACATTAGAAGTTGCTCATAACCAAATTCTAACTTAGTCTAATTTGGTTACAACCAATGTTTAATTATAGGATCTAAAATCCTAATCCTGGGAATTTGTTGTCACGGTTTAACAATCTCCACCTTGACAACAATTAACCTGATACCTTTCTCCTTCTTTTATTCATCACCTTTTATGCAAGCCAAGAGAAGCCAAGCACCATCGTAATTTTTCTAACAGTACTGGTTTTGTGAATATGTCTACGTAGTTCTCTTTTGTATGCAGTTTCTCTAGAGAGACTCCACCTTCATCAATGACCTATCTTACAAAATGGTACTTGATAGGTATATTTTTTGTTTTACTATGGTAGGCTGGATTCTTAGCCAAGTGAACAGTACATTGACTATCACAAAGTAACTTTACTTTGTCCTGCATCCTTCCAAACTCACCAAACAAACCTTTCAACCAAACTACCTCTTTGCAAGCATGTGAAGTAGTTATGTATTTTGCTTTTGTAGTGGAACTGAAACTGGGAAGTAGTTATGTATTTTGCTTTTGTAGTGGAACTGAAACTGGGAAGTAGTTATGTATTAAGGAACTGAAACTGGTTTCACATCGTTCATACCAAACCTCAAAAGTATTTTCTCAACATACTTCTATTGTGACAACCAAAGCTTACCATTCCTCCTATCTCTGAATATCTCCATGCCCAAAATCTGTCTTGTTGTTCCTAGATCTTTCATATCGAACGTCCTAGCCATCTGGGCCTTTAACCTGTTGATCTCAGTTATGATTTTTCTTGCTAAAAGCATATCATCAAAATACAATACTAAGATAATGAATATGCCATTATTCGATTTCTTAAAGTAGACACAATGATCATACTCACTCCTAGTATAATTCTGGCTCACCATGAAAGAGTCAAATTTCTTGTACCATTGTCTGGGCGACTGCTTCAGACCATACAATGATTTCTTGAGCCTGCAAACAAATTTCTTGCTATGATTTTGAACGAACCCTTGAGGTTGTTCCATGTAAATTTCCTCATCCAAATCTCCATGTAAGAAAGCAGTCTTAACATCTAGTTGTTCCAACTCCAAATCAAGTAATGCAACTAATGCTAACACAATTCGAATTGAAACAGACTTAACAACTGGTGAAAAAATATCATGAAAGTCAATACCTTCTTTCTGATAATATCCTTTCGCAACCAGCCTTGCTTTGTACCTTTCCACCTTATCATCAACACCCTTTGTCATCCTGTAGAGCCACTTGCAACCTACAGTTTTTCTGTCTCTTGGAAGTTCTACTAGGTCCCATGTGGCACTCATATCTAATGCCTTCATGTCATCCTTCATTTCTTCTTTCCATTTATCACTGTTAGAAACCTTCACAGCTTCCTGATAGCATGAAGGTTCATCATCATTAGTATTTAAAGAAACCAACGAAACAAAATCATCATACCTTCTTGGAGGATTTCTGACCCACGTAGATCTCCTTAGGGAAGTTTGTGGCTCATCCACGTTTTGTTGATTGTTATCATCAACCATATCTTCCTCTGCAGGAAACTCTTCATGAACATCTTCAGAAACTTGTTCATGTTCACTTTCATCTGTATTTGAGTTGGTTTCAAACTGAATCTATTGATACTTAGGTACTTCTTCCTGTTTCATTTGAACATCTACATCTGATTTGATGAGAGATGATTCATCAAATATTACATATCTATTAATGGTGATCTTGTGGGAAGTAGGATCCCACAACCTGTACCCCTTAATACCATCACCATATCCAACAAAGATAAGCCTTTTTTATTTTGGATCTAATTTAGAACGTTAATGTTTTAGAATTAGAGCATAGGCTTCACAACCAAAAAAAATTTAAATTAGAATAATTACAAGGGTGACCTTTCCATAACTCTTCAGGAATATTGCACTCTATTGTTGTTGATGGTGATCTATTCAGCAGATAACAAGTTGTAGTTATTGTTTCTACCCACAGTTCCTACTGCAAGTTGGCATTACTAAGCATACTCCTTGCTCTTTCTAGAAGAGTCATGTTCATGCGTTCAGCAACTCCATTCTGCTAAGGAATATAGGCAGTGGTTTTATGCCTATCAATCCCAAACTCCTTGCAATAGTTCTCAAATTCCATTGACGTAAATTCACCACCATTATCAGTTATTAAACATTTAATGGACCTACCAGTGCTCTTTTCCACTAAAGCTCTGAACTGCTTGAAAACTGTAAATACATTAGCCTTACTCTTCAACATATAGACCCAAACCTTCCTAGAGAAATCATCTATAAACGTTACAAAATATGATGATCCTCCATATGAAATAGTAGGGGATGGTCCCCAAACATCAAAATGAATATAATCAAGTACCCCTTTACTGGTGTATCTTCCGGTTTTAAATTTTTGCCTATTTTGTTTTCCATAAATACAGTGTTTGCAGAAATCTAACTTTAAAGACTTTAGACTAAGAAGCAACTTGCGATCAGATAATACCTTCAATCCTCTTTCGCTCATATGTCCCAACCGTTGATGCCACAGTCGAACAGAATCATTGTCATTCTCGGATACAGTTGTCGCATGATCTGACTCGGTTCTTCCTTCTAACAGAAGCAGGTTTCCAACCTTCTTCACCTTCATGACCAGTGGGATTCCTTTGTAGACCTTCATAACTCCACCTTAAACAATACTCTTATATCCTCTAGTGTCTAAGACTCCCAAAGAAATTAGATTCTTCCTAAGCTCAAGTACATGTCTCACATCAGTTAGTATTTTAACAGTTCCATCATACATCTTAATTTGAGTGCTACCAACTCCCACAACTTTACATGATATATCATTTCCCATGTAAACTATTCCATCATCTATAGACTGGTAAGTAATAAACCAGTGTCTATGAAGACACATGTGATTTGAAGTAGCAAAATCTAATAACCATTGTTGATCATGACGTGAACCAATACTAATTGATTAAACTTCATCAGTCATACATGAACCTATTGTTGAACCTGTTTCAGTTGTGTTTGCTTCCTTCGTCTCTTTTGGAGGGTCTTCTTTGGAGGCTTGTTGTCTCTTCCAACAATCCTTCTTTAGGTGTCTAGATTTGCCACAAAACCAGCACTTAAGCTTGCTCTTTCTACCCTTCGACTTTGACCGGGAGAAATCCCTCTGACCGTGTCCTCTTTCTTTAGGTTTGCCTCTGACCCTCATCCCCTCAGATGTAGAGGTTTCTAGATTGGATTTTTTCCTTTCTTCCTGAGACAATAAAGCTCCAACAATATCATCAAACTCAATACTTCCTGTTGAATTGAAACTAATAGAGGTAACAAAATGATCCCATGACGCGGGAAAAGAACACAATAATGTAATTGCCTTATCTTCAAATTCGAATTTCACTCCCATGCTGTCCAATTGGACTAAAAGAGTATTTAAAATATTTAAATGATCAGTTATTTTCATACCTTCCTTCATGCGCAAACTATGCAATTGTCTTTTTAGGAAGATCATGTTTGTCAAGGATTTCGTCATATACAAGCTTTTCAGCTTCGTCCATAAACCGATTGTTGTCTTCTCCGAGACAATATTGAACAGAACATCGTTGGCCAAACACAGGCGTATGGCACTCAGTGCTCTCGCATCCATCTCATCCCAGTCATCATCTGTTATGATCGTGGGTTGCTTTGCTTTTCCCAAAAGAATCTTCACCACGCCTTGTTGCACAAACAGATCGTGCATCTTAACCTTCCAGATCTCAAAATTGTTCTTGCGATTGAACTTCTCAATTTCAAACTTAACACTTTGCATCTTTACCATTAAAAGAAACATTCCAAAAAACACCACTACTTGTAATAACCAAGGCTCTTTCAAAAATTTGTAAAAGAATAATAGTTTAAACTCCAAAACATAAAAAAGTTATAATAAAAGACCTTTTCACTAATCCTCACCTTTTATTAAAAACATTCACCTTTTTTAAAAAAAACATCACTTGAATTTATGCATACAGATTTTTAATATAATTCACTTTTTTAATAAAACTAAATAAATAAATAAACCTTTTAATAAGAATTCACCTTTACTTTACTTTAATTTCTCCAACCTTTTTAAATTGTTTTAAACATCCACCTGACCTTCAACTTGTAATCAAAAAAAGAGTCAACCTTTCGTATACTTTGCTAAAAACTTGATTTATACAATGCGGATTAATTAAAGGAGATCTGGGCGCAAACCAGGGATCGACGCTCCCTTCCGTTATAGTGCTGAAATTCATATGCCGAATACGCATAAGTCCAGTATTAAAACAGCGCTCCCTTTCACTAGAAGCTGCCAGCGCTGAGTTGTAAACAGCGCTCCCTTCCAGTTTGTTCTTGAGCGTGCGGCTCCTTCAGCGAACAAAACAACCTCAAATTTCCATCAGCTTCCTCATCAAATTTCACTAATGTGTGGCATAATCACCCTCTGATATCAATTTATTGTAATTGCAAATGCTGAAAACATAATCACATGGAAGAAAAAAGATATCAATTTATTGTAATTGCAAAGGTTGAAAACATAATCACATGGAATAAAAAAGATATAGAGATTTACTTGGTTTATCTAAATGTTGAGCTAAGTCCATCAAGTATAGGTATCAATTGTCTTATTATTCAAATTAAAGAGATTACAGCATCTCACTCTCTCATAGCTTCTACGAGCATACATGAAATTATAGCATTGTACATTAGAAACTGCTCATAACCAAATTCTAACTTAATTTAATTTGATTATAACCAATGCTGCATATCCTGAGACTTTGTTGTCACAGTTTAACAATATAAATTATGTTTTTGAACTATGCTAAGTAAATGGGTCAAAATGTGCCAGAATAACCTAAAGTCATATAATTAATATAATTAATGCATACAAATAACTTCAATCATAACTTATAACCTAAAGTCATATAATTAAGGCAGGCAAATAATTTTAGTCATAACTTATGGAGTAGAAGGATTAAATTCATGATTAGTATCTTATATTGTTTTGAATTTATTTAGTCAAATTAAATATTGTTTTGTTTGTGGGTATTAATAAGTTAAATAAAAAAAGCTGATAAATGCAAAAGTATGTATTTGTTTTAAAATTAAATGTATATATATGTGTGTGTGTGTGTGTGTGTATGTGTGTGTTTTTTTATTAAATTGATAGAATTTAAGGTTTTAATTAAAATATTAACTTAATCTTTATTGTTTTTTTTTCTTGTAAGTATTTAATAAATCTAATTATTTATTATATAACTTTTAATCTATTGTATCTTGTCATATTATCAATTCTTATTTTAAATCATAATTGTTACCAATTCTTATCTTAAATCATAATTGTTTTTTTTAATATATATATATGTGTGTTTTTTTATTAAATTGATAGAATTTAAGGTTTTAATTAAAATATTAACTTAATCTTTATTATTTTTTTTTCTTGTAAGTATTTAATAAATCTAATTATTTATTATATAACTTTTAATCTATTGTATCTTGTCATATTATCAATTCTTATTTTAAATCATAATTGTTACCAATTCTTATCTTAAATCATAATTGTTTTTTTTAATATGATGATATATTGTTTGTTTAGATGATCTTTTTATAATATTTTACAAATTTGGTATTTTTTTTCTAAAGAAAGTAAATAATTGAACTGTAAAACTATATATATATATATATATATGAATTATTCTTTATATATATTAAATTGATAAAATCTAAGTATTTTATTCAAAATACTAACTTAATTAATGTTGTTTTTTAAGTATTTAATCAATTTAATTATTTATTATATAAATTTTATTCTATTATATCGTGTCATATTACCAAATATTATCTTGAATTATAATTGTTTTTAATATGATGATATATTGTTTGTTTATACGACTTTTTTATAATATTTTACAATTTTACAAAATAAGTACCTTTTAATAGTAATTTCTTTTCTAAAAAAAATTGAAGTGTAAAACAATTTTTATATATATTTAATTGATAGAATCTCAAATTTTAATCAAAATATTAATTTAATCTATATTTTCTTTTTTTCTTGTAATTATTTAATAAATCTAATTATGTATTATATAAATTTTAATCTATTGTATCTTGTCCTATTACCAATTCTTATTTTGAATCATAACTGGTTTTTAATATGATAATATAGTGTTTGTTTATATGATATTTTTATAATATTTTATAAATTTACAAAATAATATTATATGATATTTTTATAATATTTTACAAATTTACAAAATAATATTTGTTAATGGTAATTTTGTTTTTTAACTAGAGGAAATAATTAAAATGTAAAACAAATTACATAAGATTAATTCTTATATTTTTAAATAGGATAAAATAGTTTTATGAAAAAACATCAATAAATTTTAGACAACTTACAAAAGAAGATATTTGAAATTCACCTATAAGTAATATGTTTTACATAAATTCCTAAAATACAATAAACTTTGCAACACTTAACAATATAAAAGAGCACTACCCTCATCTTCTTTCTCCTTGTGAAATTGAAGGGAGCTTTCTCTTTCTATTTCCATAGCATATCTTATCCGATGGTGGGACGTCTTTTCCTCTCTTTTTTTTTTTAAATAAAAAAGGGGTGATACCTTTTATATTACTATATCCAAAATAGTCAAAATACAAAACTGTAGATGATGCCAGTTGTCCTGCTTGGGCAGGAAACCAGGACAGCTGGGCATCCATGTCCATTTGTCACATAGTGAGCAGAGTAGTCAGAATTAACAGAGTTAACTGTGCGGCGTCCTGCCTGTAGGAAACCAGGACTTACAGTTGCATACTTAAAACTGAAACTGCTAGCTAGCATTAAAATAACCTGGTATCTATCTATCCTAAAACATGAAATGAAACAACAACACCAAAACCAGAGCCAAGTTTTAAGCATTGTGTGACCTCTGTGCCAAGCCGCTTGCTCTAGACCTTGGAGTGTCTCCACCTCGTCGGGAATGAGTATGGTCTTGCGCAGGTTGGGCATTGCTTCTTTGAAGATGCTCTGTAGTGGGCGGCAAAGAACATGTCGAGCCGCTGGTCCATACGTCCTAGACGGAAGATTTGATCCTCCAGCTTTTCTCGTATCTTGAAAACAAGGTCGAGGCAAACCCAGTCGGCTGTAGGTGGCTGGTCTGAATGGTTGCTTCCCATGAAGTCCTCGTTGGCGTTGGTCTCTGCTGTCGGCTTCCTGTTCTCATGACGAGCGCGGTCTGTGGCCTCCACATCGACGGTAGGCTCGGGGGGAGCTTCCTCTTGAATGTAACAGGGGGAGTATGGCGCTGATGTGCTGTCTGTTGCAGGGTCGAACACCTGACGTGCTGGCTGTCGTGTGTTATAGGAGTCGAAGCTCATACTCGGGTGCCAATTCTCCGGTGCCATGAACAAATTCGCGGGCGGACTGGGCGGACCTCCTTCCAGGACAACCCTTTCCACGTACACCATGGGAAGCATGCGTGGTCTACGCCTTCTTCGCCTTGCCACTATCGCCATTGCTGCCTCGAACTGCGCTTTCCGTTTGCGCCGCGACGCTGCTGCGTACCAGGCCGCTCCTCGACGCGGTCTCCCTCGAATGCGTGGCATGGTGAGAGTACAGTGAGGAGTCTCAATGCCACTGGTGCCTATCGAATTGCTTCGGAGGAGAGGCGAGGGTGCCGAGTGTTGTCCCTGTGACAGGGAGGCGGGAGAGAGGTCGCTACAGCGTTGGTTTACCTGCGAGCCGGAAGCCGCCCAAAACAACTTGTCGCCAAAACAAATGAGCGCTGAAACCATATCAATTTCCATAATCAACACCATTAAAGGTTGCTCGTTAATCTGTTGGTGAGGGGTACCCTTCGCTTACGCGAGGGGCCTCATCCTGTCTATGGTTCTGCACAGACTCATGCGAGGTTAATGGCCGCGGTGTAATGGCCAGTCGATGCATTAAGTCCGCGTACTGGTGCATTCCCGTGTGGCATTATCGCACCACGTGCCACCCCATCCGGGGATTAAAGTTGAAGGACATGGGGGTGGGCTTTGATCCACTTATGTGTGCACGGGTCACGATACCATTTATTATAGTAGACGTATTTTCCTCTCTTAAAGTGGACTTGAAAAGAGCTTTTTTTTACCACTAATATTATAAAATAAAGATTCAATACTTTTATCACTAGATTTTTTAATATGGATTATTTATAAATTCTTTCAAAAATTAATTTGATATAGACTTTCAATATAAAATGAGTGTGTTTCTCCTCACTTTCCAAATAGATTATTCACCTATAAGATATTTTCATCCAATAAATAAATTCCATACTTTATATTACAATTTTTTCCATATAATAATTTTAATTATAATTAGAGAAAATAAGTAACCACCTCCAAATTTTCATGAATATAATGGTTGTATTAAATTATTCTAAATACTATCAATTGGGTTTAGTTTAGTGGTTGGGAGAAATGATTATTATCCTGTCCACCTAAGAAACTAAATGTATGCCATCCACTTTATATTGTTTACCATCATCTCTAAAATAAAAAAATATTAGTTTTTTTTTCTAAGATTTTTTTTTTTTTTTTAATTTTCAATTCTTTTTTTCCTAATACTTTATTTTTAAAAGTATATAAAAATATTAAAAAAATTGAAATTACATTTTTCCAATTACTTTCTTATAAACAACCGGTAAAATATTTAAGTTAAATAAATACTTAATAAGAAGCCTCTATCTTATTTTCTCATGTCCATTTAAACTTAACTTTTTATTCATAATAGTACTAAATAAAAACTATTTTCCTATTTATAATAATGTCAAATATCTTTGTAAAAAAACTATTAACCATAATGAGCACATATCAATTTCACCTTATTTTTATTACCACATTAATAATGGAGTATAATTTTGTTGACTTGTGAGTTTCTAATAACATATATCTTGATTTGTATATAGTTGATTTGTATATAGTTGTTAAGAAGTTTATGCAATGGTGGTAATTTCTATTTGTTATTGACAAGATGTTTAATATTTTTTTATATAAATATTTTATTATTTTGTATAAGGTAATGGAGTATAATTTTGTTGACTTGTGAGTTTCTAATAACATATATCTTGATTTGTATATCGTTGTTAAGAAGTTTATGCAATGGTGGTAATTTCTATTTGTTATTGTATTTTTATTGAAAAGATGTTTAATATTTTTTTATATAAATATTTTATTATTTTGTATAAGGTAAAATAAATTAAGAATAAAAATTGAATTTACTTAATTATTATAATAAAATGTTTTTAATATTTATAAAAATATTATTTTCACTTTTTAAAATAATCTTTTTAAATTTTTTAATAAAAAAAATTATTTAATTAATAAAAATTGAAATTTCCTAAAGTTTCATTTCAAAATACTAGAAATCTATTTTGTTATTTTAACACTTTGTAAATATATTTAAATGTCGCTCCACATACATCACATCCATCAAAATATACATACACGACATCCACAAAAATATACACCGACTCTTACCCATTTAATATATATACCTCTTGCCCATTTAATGGGATGGACGTGTTTCGTTTCATTGTGTATGAAGGGGGTTTTTAATTTATAAAGGTGATTTCATTTTTAATATTTTTTTAGGTTTTTGGTTGGAATTAGATATGTTTTTCTTTTAATGTAATTTATGAGCTTGAAAACAATTGTAAATCATTTGATCTTTAGAGTTGGGATAAGAAGAAATTCCTCTTTGAGACTCTTGTTGCACCTTTTATTCTTTATGAATGTGAAGTCTAGGGTTGTAGTATCTCTCGTGAATGCTAGAGAATGCTAGAGCAAATACAAAAGAATTTTATAACCTATAATCTCAAAATTAAAGAAAATACACCCTATCCCATCCTCCTCTTAGAAACAAGCCTCTCCCCCATTGAGAGCATGGCTATGACGATACCTAATGTATAATAATAAGTTAAATAACATGGAAGACAAGAGGCTTCCTAAAATTGCTTCAAAATTGGGTCATAACCACCATCGACTCAAGTGAGGATGGCATAAAGATACTCGGTCTTGGCTAAACTATTAGGGAATCATGGAAGACACCATTTTGTAGAATAAAGATACTATTAAAAAATGTCGAATCAAAATTTAAGGAGAAAATGTGGTGTGATAAAGAGTTAGAGGAAAAAAGAAAATTAAGGTATTATAAGGATGTAATCAACCCTAATCTAGAAGATCAAAATTATCTATCTATTTTGCCAAGTGTAAAGAAAAAAATAAGCATTGCTAAGATAAGGACAAATTCTCACGAGCTCCATAGTGAAATTGGATGTTGGTCAATTCCTAAAACGCCATGGGATGAAAGAGTGTGCCACATTTGTTACACTAAGAAGGTTGAAGATGAAAAGCACTTTCTCTTATATTGTCCAGCCTATACCCATATTAGATCTCATTTTCAAAATATTTGTCACACTACCAACCTTCCTAACCTCTTAACTCAACAAAAGTATGGTGGTCTTGGAAAACTTCTCTTAATGTTTTTCGAGCACAGAAACAAAATTCTAAAGAATCACAAGTAATCACTTACCCTCTTAAGGTCTGATAGACCAATTCGGTCTTAGTGGACGTTAATCATCATCATCATCATCATCATCATTCATCATCAATTTGATGATGTTCAATAAATAAATAAATTCAAATAAGTATATTTATTTATGTCTATCTAATTAACAAAGGATCTTTTTAATTTGAAAAATTGTTTAGCAAGCAACATGAGGATTTCAAAATAAGTATTGTTGATGGCAATACTTTAGCAAATGTTTCTGTTTTGAATTCAATGTTGGTTGTGGAGCCTGATTATCTTCCTGATTCAGAGGTCCTTACTTTCAGCCGTGTTTATACCCCATGAAGTATTTACACCCCAGAAGTATGTGCGGGGGAGTGCAGAGGGGGGGTACCCCCTCTGCGGGGTCCGGGGGGATCCATCCCCCCGGCTGAGGGATCTGGGGGCAAGTGGTCCCCCAGCGGGGGTTCGACGGCGAAGCCCGCGAAGAAAAAATTGCCTTATAAAAGTATATTGTAATTTCATTGTAAATCAGGACCGTTCATTATAAGGTCTGTGTTTTGTTTCTGCATTTTTTTTATTTTATTGCTTCGCGGTCCTGTTTTTCTAACATTCAATTCCAAAGGAAGAATACTAGGTGTTTGTGATGTATGGGGAGTCTTCAAATTGGCATGTGATATTGCCAAGGTGCTTTATGAATGTCAAATAAGGTTAAGGTATACATTGTCCTATACTAAAAATTTAGAGATTAATTTAAGGTTTAAGTATGTCTTCACTTTGCTCCATTTTTCATTTCTATTTGATTCAATTTTAATTAATTTATTAAACATGGAAAGCATGGGAATTTAAACATAACCTCTTACATTGATCCAAAAAGGATTTAGATAAGGATAAGAATAACTCAAAACTCACAGAGGCAGCTCAGAACGCTCAGAATGGCTTCAGCAAATAGAGAAAGGGAAAAAAATTAAAGTTTCCAAAACTCATTGAAAATAGCATGATAGCGAAGAGTGTGTCGCAATCTTTCTAACAGTACAAACAGCTCGTCAAACGAAATTACAATTTGAAAGATATTTGCGGTCAAAGATGCGGTCAACCAGGACCAGTGCGCAAGGGACACATCATCATTTGTATTGTTGACGTCAGCATGACATCAGCAGCTGACATGGCATGGTGACATCATCATACAGATGATGACGTTAGCATGCCATGTGGCAGCACTACAGAATGCCACGTCTCACCCACCAGTGGACTTTTCAAAGGTCCATATGGACCAATAGGAAAGTGCCACGTGGTACCCCTAGGAGATGCCACATGGTATCCTCAGGAGATGCCACGTGGAACCACCCAGAGAGCGCCACATGTCAATACGATGGTGACAGGGCAAGCCATGTCAGAAAATGAGTAGGTGCCACGTGGCCCAATCATGGGGCGACACGTGGCATCCCAAGAATGCCTAATGTTAGCCCGTGAATGATTTTGGTTTCAAAAAAAGAATTGGTGGGTCTGCCAAATCTGGCGGACCACGTCAAATCTATATAATCGTTGGTGGAATTACTAAGAGAACTGCTAAACTTAGCAGAGGTTTAACCATGGATAAACATATATGTAACCACTACCAAAAATGGAGTCTAGCGGGTTCGACCCCAAAACCCTTGCCCAGAATAAAGCCTTTAAAACTCCACTCTAATCAAGGCGCCAAGGGGTGTGCCTTGGTATATCCGCTTTGTTTAATATTTAAGAATGCATTTCAGGCCAGAGCCAAGGGGAAGGTGTGTGACCGTACTGTACAATCTAGCATGGATTTCGAGGTAGATGTTGTCATAATTACTTATACAGAGGGCACGAAAACCGAGACAAAATTTATTTTGGGCTTGGAAGTGCCAGAGTTGGATTGGAGCATGGAGAAAGTCATTTCTGGGTAATTCGACGCCACAAATCCAATGGTGATGTTTATATTCTGATCTAAGCATTATTTCTGCAGCTTGATTTCAGAATGAGGTATATTCATGTATTTGCCAAATTCTTTTATTGAGTTAATAAAAGAGACTACCCATTTGAGAGCATGACCCAGAGATGTAGTCCACCAGGGACGAACTCCGTTATCAAGTTTTTGTGTCCGTATATGATGCTTATGTCACTTCATTTCTAAGTTTTCCCTTCTTTAATGGTGCACATTAATTTATGCTCATTTAATGCAATTCTTTATAAGTCACAATGAAAAGATCCCAAATCATGTTGGTATCAGAGCAGTCATCTTTGACTTGAATTGTTGAGTGTGAATGCTTACTAGGGCCAAGCATAAGCAAGGTGAAGGAACTCTAAAGACTTTCAATCTCGAATTTGGTCGTGTATCCAGAAGGAAGAAAATGGCAGAAGAGTACAAGCGTGATGAACGGGAGAAAAAATTTCACATGGTCTTTTATCACATGTCAGAAATGGTCGAGCGAATGTATGGAGATTACAAGAAGAGGATGAAGAAGAAAGGGAAGAAAAATGAAGCACATGCAGATGATGATGCTTCGGTAAACCAAGGGGCTAGAACAGATCATCCTGAGCCTCCATCTTCACCTTCGAGTTCTAGTTCTTCTTCCTCTAAGCATTCTCATCATTCTCATCAATCTAGACATAAAGCCTCTTTTAAGAAACCATTATTAAATCTTGATGTAAAATTTGTTTTACCTATGTTTAATGGAGATGTTAATCCTAAAAAGTTAGATAATTGGATCCGACAGGTCAAAGTGTATTGTTGTGTCCAGCGTATTGATGAAGAGGAAGTTAAAGTGCAATTGGCTTCTGTTCGGTTGGAAGGCACTGCTCTCGTATGGTGGGAGAGCAAGCTTGAGGATGAAATTAAGTGTGGTAAGCTTCTTTCCTCATGGTCATAATTTAGATCAGTGATCAAGAAGCAATTTTATCCATTAGGGTATTTACATAAAGCAATGATGGAATGACAATCCTTAAGGCAAAGTAAAGGACAAACTGTACAAAGTTTCATGGAATAATTTATGAATGGTTAACTTTGGAAATTGATGATATCATCTAAGATTCCAGTGCTCTTTTCAAACTTCAAGCTTCTATTCAACTGAGAAAATGAATTCTTCAATTCCTTTCTTAATGAAACAATTTCATATTCTAACTTTTCACATATTTCCTCCTTTTCTTTGAGTTGGATTCTCACCACTTCTTTCATCCTTTTTGCCTCTTCTAGTTGAATCTTCAGGTTGATAATGGTATTCTCCGTTTCTTCAAGACTTTGTGATTTGTTGGCATGTTTACAGGCAGAATGTGCTTGTCATTGATGGCAAGATCAGAGTGTGCAGCGATGGAAAAACAGGAACAACGTAAGCTCAGGAGGATTAGCGTAGAGTCGCACACAATGCGTAGGTGTGCACCAGGGACGAGGTTAACTCATTGCCAAAGCTCAAGAGAGATAGCATACTCAGGATCTTAGACGGATCAAAGGTCGAGGCCTTTGACACTTAGAAATTACTCCAAGTCAGGAGGATGTGTAAGCTTGGGAGGAGAAGCGACAGTGATCATTGGATCCCATTGAGAATTCTCGATGACTGTGAGATCTGAATTCAGATAGGTCGAGCACACATATGGAGGACAGATCTCGGGCGTTAGATCTAAGCATGGGGTCCAACCGTCATTGGATCTAGGAGAACCTGCACGTACTTTAAAGTGCAAGGTGAAGCGGGCTTACAAAATCTCGAAAGAAGGAGGACCATCCATCTTCGGCCAGGACATGTGGTCACAGATCATCATTTCGCTAACTAAAAGGTCAAAGGAAGGAAGTTCTCTAACCTCCCAACTCGTGATATGCAAAATCGCGATAACATCTGGGCCGTCAGATCTAGAGTAATTACGAAGGACCAACAGCCATTAGATATGGTGAAGCTGCAAGGAGGATAAGACCAAGAGTCATCCAACTCTCCAAAACTGTGAAGGAATCCTGGCCGTCCATTGAGGATAGTCGTGGATCGTTGGATCCAGAGGACACATGGCGAAAGATCATTGTTTCACTATCTGGAAATTCAAAGGATCGAAGTGCTCGTTTGATTGGCGAGTGGTCATATCTCGTGGTCACATTGTCGAGAGCTGGAGAGTAGAGCTAGAGAAGCCAAGCTCTATTTTGGAGTTCGTGACATGGAGAGTCGAGAGGACTCATCACAAAATACCCGAGACATGAAACTGCGAAATGAGTTTTTGAATAAGGCTATGGTCAAAGCCAGTGGTTACATCTATGGAAGATGGAGGAAGAAGCTAGTTGTGTTAAGCTCCGTCTCGGAGTCTCGGTGATCGCAACTTGGAGTATCGAAACCCTTCATCACAGGAATCGCGATATGCGAGATTGCAATGAGATCTGGACCATCGGATCATTGGAGATCTCGATCGTTGATCAGGCTCGATGAAGTTCATAAGTTCATGAAATACGAAGCACCTTTTGGCGCAGCCTGTGGTCACCGTCGGTGGTCACGTGAGGGGAAGAAGCTAGCGGTGCTAAGCTTCATCTCGGAGTCTCGATGATCGCGACTTGGAGTGTCAAGACCCTTCCTCATAGGAATGTCGAAATGCGAGATCACGAAATTCAAAATCTGTTTAGCGCTCGGTCACAGCCAATGGGCATATGAGATAAATGCAAGACCTTGCAGATTTAATCCAATGGTGTTGGTTATTTGAGCATCTGATCAAAGGGCTATTGTTGATCTTCATGATTAACTATTCAGTTACGATTTAGTTAGCAGAACCGAATCATGGTTCTTGGACGATTGGTGATTCAGTTGCTGTGCATTTTTTCCTAAGAAGATTCAAGGTGTAACTGCAGAGGATGTGGTTAAAAGAAACATGCAGTAACTGTGCGAGGTTGGCTGTTATGAATGAAAAATGAGTTGAATTGTAAAGAAGGGAAAATTACAGTATGCGCAGTGTGAGATAAAACTCGGAGATGAGTAATAGATGAGGAAAAGACAGAAGCAAGATGCAGATTTTTCTTTTTGAGGCTTGAGCGAGCGAAGCAGAGCAAAAAGTAGAGTGGCAGTGAAAAACCCGATGAGCAGAACCGTGGTACGGTGAAGAGCATGCAAAGGCACTGTGCATGGAGGACGAAGAAGGTGCATAGATAGTATAAATATGTAGAACATAGAATAGATGGAGGCTATTGTGGAGAGGAATTACACACAGGGAAATAGCACGTTGTGGGCAGGAGATGAAATACACAGAAGAGGCGTAATTCATAGAATCAAAATAATACATAGAGCATAAAGCGTGGCAGAAGCAAAGAACAGAGATGCATAGCTGAGACAGTAAAAGAAGGTTGAGGTGCACTTGTAGAGAAAAGCAGAAGATCAAAAAGCGCAAGAAGATGCGGGCAGAGAGACATTGATACAGGAGAGCAGAGCAGCATAGTAGAATAGTGATAAGCCTGGTAAGCCAATGACAATTATTGAATCACTGTAATAAGTTTCAATAGAAAATATTTATAATAAGGGTGGTAGGGAGGTGCTAGGGAGGACTGGTGTCCTCAGCGGTTCAAGTGGGTGCTTGAACACGAGGAGTTGTAGATTCCATCTGGTTACAGCCAAGAAAGACAGGGTGGAAGGGTGGTGCAAGGGAGAATTGTTGTTCTCTGTTTTACAGGTTGGCGCTTGTGTGACTAGAAGTTGGTGTTTCCATCCAGGTGGTGTTGGAACACTTAGAGAGTTGTTGCTTCCTTCTAGTGGGTGCTAGAGAAACCAGGGAGTTGGTGCTTCCTTTTAGTGGGTGTTAGAGAAACCAGGGAGTTGGAGCTTCCTTCTAGTGGGTGCTAGAGAAACCAGGGAGTCGGTGCTTCCTTCTATTGGGTGCTAGAGAAAATAGAGAGTTGGTGCTCTTAGCAAGTTGCAGCTTGCAAAAAAGAGGTTGTAGCCTCACAATGAGTTGGAGATCATATGTATGATAATGTACAGAATGTAAAGATTACTTATCATACCAAGAAGAAGAGGTTTTTACCCTTTAGTATCAGAGAAAGTTCCTTTTATCTAAAGGTAGATCTGTAAGCTTAAACATGATGAGTCATGAAGGGACTTCAGCCACTAAGCCTCCTATGTTTGATGGAACAAATTTTGCCTTTTGGAAGGTTAGAATGAGAACATACCTAATGGCCTTAGGTGTTGATGTTTGGGATGTAGTAGAGACTAGATACATAAACCCTGTTGTGCTAGCTTCCAAGGATGATAAGTTAGAATTTAGATTTAATGCTAAGGGAATGAATGTTATCTTGAATGAACTTGCAAAAGCCGAGTTTGTAAAGGTGATGCATCTTCAAACTGCCAAATAAACGTGGAACAAACTCATTAGCAGTTATGAAGGTAATGAGAAGGTAAAAGATGCCAAGCTTCAAACCTACAGAGTATAGTTTGAAAAGCTACAGATGAAAGAAGATGAAACCATTGGGAAGTATTTTCTGAGAGTTGAAGAACTAGTAAATGCAATGAAAGCACCTGGTGAAAAAATTGAGGAACCCTCTTTAGTTCGGAAAATTTTGAGATCTCTGCCAGATAGGTTCAACCCAAAGGTCTCAAATATAGAAGAACTTAATGATATAAAGGCTTTGGCTTTTGATCAACTTCTAGGAACGTTGACTGCATATGAAATGAGGATAGTTATAGATAAACCCACCTCTAGAGAAGCATCATTTGAAGCAGATAAGAATGAAGATTATGAGCCTGATGAAATTGAAGCAAAATTTGTGAGAAGGTTAAAGAAAGGATCAGGCAAGTACCAAGGTAATATTCCCTTCAAATGTTTCAACTATGGTAAGATAGGTCATTTTGAAAATAAATGTCCACACAAGAAACATGATCAGAACTCTGAAGGTGAAAAGAAGTTCAAACCTAAGAGATTTGGCAGAAAGAAAAGTCTATGTGTAAACGATGTTAACTCTTCAGAAGACACAGATAGTGACTCGTTGCGTGAAGATAAGGACAATGACTTCATGCTTATGGCCCAAGATGATTATGATAATAAAATCATAGGAAGTGAGGCTAATGAAGAAGAAGTTGTGGTTGATATGGAAGGAGAACTGATCAGTGCACTGAAAGAGATTGACAAACTCAGAATTAAGAACAGAAAGCAAAAACAATTGTTGATACAGTTTGAGAAAGGCAGTAAACAACCTGAAGACTTTGCCCTGCTAAAAGTGGAATTAGAAGAGGCAAAGAAAATCAAGGACATTTTGAAACAACAGTTATCAGAAAAGAAGGCAAGATGTAAAGCTCTGGAAGAAGAATTAGTGAAAACTAGGAAAGAGTTGGAGAAGTTTCAAGCCTTGTATCATCAGAATATGTCAAGTATCAAAGCCTCAGAAGGATTAGCCACCATTCTGAATTAGGAAAGGAATCCAAAGTTGAAAACAGGGTTGGGTTATGAAGAGGGATCAAGTAGTGGTCATCCGAGCAACAAAGACTTCATCAAGTTTGTCAAATCTACAACCAATGATGACAACAAACCTGCAGAAACAAAGGAAGATAATCAACCGCCTAGGAGGAGTAAAGAAAAAGGTGCCAAAACTGAATCTGTAGAACAAGGAAATAATACACTCCCTGCTCAAGGAAATCATCAGCATGGAAGAAATCGATTTGCTCAAAGAAGACAACCATTTTCCAGGTACAAAGAATTTTTCTATGGATATTGTTTCTACTGTTCTAACTTTGGTCACAAAGCTGTAAATTGTTCCTTAAGACTTAGACATGAGAAATTAAGATTTCCAAAGAATAAATATCTACCACAACAAAGAATGATACAGCCAAGTAACAAATCATCATAGATTGCAAATTGCCAAATTAAGTCTAGAGACATGCAACTGAGGAGGTCAAGAAATAATAAACAGTCAATGAGTAGACAACGCTGCAACAATAACTTTGAACTATTGAACAATGAGATTGAATGCTATAACTATCACAACTTTGGCCACAAAGCTAAAAACTGCCATCTTTCCTTTTCCATGTGCTGGCCTCTGGGAATATAGACAATGGATGTTCCAAGCACATGACTGGAGACAAGGATAAGCTTCTGTCAATAAGTAAAATCAAAACAGGAAATTTGATCCTTGAAAATGATGAACCAGGTAAAATCAAGAATAGAGGGATGGTGAGTTTGAGTAATGACAAAGGAGATGCTCAGTACATTCTACTTGTGGATGGTCTGAAACATAATTTTCTCAGTACAAGTCAAAAGTGTGACAGAGACAGTGAAGAGGTGTTCACGTCCAAAGAGTGTAAGGTAAATGTAAACTCAGGACAAGTGGTGAATAAAGGCATAAGGACAATTAATGATGTTGATATTGAATCCTCCCCTGCAAGTAAAGAAGAAGACACAGATACAATAAAAGAATGTCCAGTTAGCATCTATCCCATGGAAGAAGTAGAAGAAGAATCATGTCATAAGATGGAAGCTGAAGTTTTGAAGGTTGATAAGTCAAACACCCAAAGCAAGTTCTTAAACAGATCCATGACCCTTGATAAGCTCTTGGATAGTCAGAGATCACCAAATGACAAATCTGGTATTGGATACAACAAGGAAGAAATCAATACTCCTAAGAAACCTGATACAGGTCCTTCGTCTGTGAAAAAGAAAAGTAGGTATGAGAGTAGTTGTAGCGGTTTTTTCTTGTGATTGAATATGGTCATAAAAGCCTTGGATTGTATGCACCATGGAAGAAAAATGAAATTGCAGTAATAGAGATCGATGAGAATCAATGGGGAGATCCAAGGGTTATTCAAAAAATACAAGCTACAATTACACAGTGTTTCAGTAGGACAGCAGCATCTTCAACAACAACATTTTGTTTTACAAAATGATATACATGACATCCTGTAGAGATAACAAGAGGAAAGACCTTGTCAAGGAAAGCTAACCTTTTAGGAACAAAGGAGGAAAATAGTCAGAAGCAGAGAGAGAACAGTGACAGGGGGAGTCATCCAGTTATGACAAGAAAAGGTTGATGAAGGAGTCCCAGTAAGAGAGGTGAGCAATATTGAGTCTACTACAGAGGACACAGTTGAAGATGAAGATGAATAGGTCCAAGAATTAGAAGGAGAAGACTCTGGTTTAGATACAAAAATTCTACAGGCCTCAAATAAGAGAGTCCATCCTGTCAGGGGGAGTTTGTGCTAGTTTAATATCTGATACCTCCTAAAAATACTGCAACAGCTCAGGGGGAGGATGTTTTCTTTGACATTGATGTCAAAGGGGGAGAAAAGGAGTGATCCGGACCAGATGCTACAGTTGGAGGTCCAAACAGATTAGCGCAGTCATTCAGGGTTGCCATCAATGCCAAAGGGGGAGATTGTTGGCATGTTTACATGTAGAGTGTGCTTGTCATTGATGGCAAGATCAAAGTGTGCAGTGATGGAAAAACAGGAACAACGTAAGCTTAGGAGGATTAGCGTAGAGTCACACTCAGTGCGTAGGTGTGCACCAGGGACGATTTTAACTCATTGCCAAAGATCAAGAGAGATAGTGTACTCAGGATCTTAGACGGATCAAAGGTCGAGGCCTTTGACACTTAGAAATTACTCCAAGTCGAGAGGATGTGTAAGCTTGGGAGGAGAAGCGACAGTGATCATTGGATCCCATTGAGAATTCTCGATGACTATCAGATATGAATTCAGATAGGTCGAGCGCACAGATGGAGAACAGATCTCGGGCGTTAGATCCGAGCTCGAGGTCCGACCATCGTTGGATCCAGGAGAACTTGTACATTCTTTAAAGTGCAAGGTGAAGCGGGCTTACAAAATCCCGAAAGGAGGACTGACCATCTTTGGGCAGGACACGTGGTCACAGATCATCATTTCACTAACTAAAAGGTCAAACGAAGGAATTTCTCTAACCTCCCAACTCGTAATATGTGAAATCGCAATAAGATTTGGGCCGTTAGATTTGGATTAATTACAAAGGACCAACATCCATTGGATATGGTGAAGCTTCAAGGTGGATAAGACCAAGAGTCATCCAACTCTCCAAAATTGTGAAGGAATCTTGGTTGTCCATCGAGGATAGTTGTGGATTGTTGGATCCAGAGGATACATGGTGAAAGATCATCATTTCGCTGACTGGAAATTCAAAGAAGCGAAGTGCTCGTTTGATTGGTGAGTGGTCATATCTTGTGGTCACATTGTCGAGAGCTGGAGAGTAGAGCTAGAGAATCCAAGATCTATTTTGGAGTTCATGACATGGAGAGTCGAGAGGACTCATCACAGAATACCCAAGACGTGAAAGTGCGAAATGCATTTTCGAATAAGGCTATGGTCACAGCCAGTGGTTACATCTACAGAAGATGGAGGAAGAAGCTAGCGGTGTTAAGCTCCATCTCAGAGTCTCAGTGATCGCGACTTGGAGTATCTAGACCCTTCATCACAAGAATCATGATATGCGAGATTGTGATGAGATCTGGACCGTCGGAGCATTGGAGATCTTGACCATTGATCAGGCTCGATGAAGTTCATAAGTTCGCGAAATACGAAGCGCCTTTTAGCGTAGCCTGTGGTCACCGCCGGTGGTCACGTGAGGGGAAGAAGCTAGCGGTGCTAAGCTTCATCTCGGAGTCTTGGTGATCGCGACTTGGAGTGTCGAGACCCTTCCTCACAGGAATGCCGAAATGCGAGATCATGAAATTAAAATTCTGTTTAGCGCTCGATCACAGCCAGTGGGCATATGAGATAAACGCAAGACCCTACGGATTTAATCCAATGGTGTTGGTTATTTGAGCATCTGATTGAAGGGCTATTGTTGATCTTCATGATTAACTGTTCAGTTACGATTCAGTTAGCAGAACCGGATCATGGTTCATGGACGGTTGGCAATTTAGTTGATGTGCATTTTTGCCCAAGAAGATTCGAGGTGTAACTGCAGAGGATGCGGTTAAAAGAAACATGTAGTAACTGTGCAAGGTTGGTTGTTATGAATGAAAAATGAGTTGAACTGTAAAGAAGGGAAAATTACAGTATGTGCAGTGTGAGACCAGCAGTATGCGCAGTGTGAGATAAAACTTAGAGATGAGTAACAGATGAGGAAAATATAGAAGAGAGATGCAGATTTTTCTTTTTGAGGCTTGAGCAAGTGAAGCAGAGAAAAAAGTGGAGTGGCATTGAACAACCTGATGAGAAGAACCATGGTACGGTGAAGAGCATGCAGAGGCACTGGGCATGGAGGATGAAGAAGGTGCACAAATAGTATAAATACGTAGAACAGAGAAGAGATGGAGGTTGTTGTGGAGAGGAATTACACAGGGGGAAATAACATGTTGTGGGCAGGAGTTGAAATACACAGAAGAGGCGTAATTCATAGAATAAAAATAAGACGCGGAGCATAAAGAACAACAGAAGCAAAGAATAGAGATGTATAGCTGAGACAGTAAAAGAAGGTTGAGGTGCACTTGTAGAGAAAAGCAGAAGATTAGAAAGCGCAAGAAGATGCGCAAAGAGACACTTATACAGGAGAGCAGAGCAGCATAGCAGAACAATGATAAGCCTGGTAAGCCAATGACAACTATTGAATCACTGTAATAAGTTTCAGTAGAGAATATTTATAATAAGGGTGGTAGGGAGGTGCTAGGGAGGACTGGTGTCCTCAGCGGTTCAAGTGGGTGCTTGACCACAGGGAGTTGTTGCTTCCATCTGGTTGCAGCCAGAAAAGCCAAGGTGGCAGGGTGGTGCAAGGGAGAACTATTATTCTCTGTTTTACAAGTTGGTGCCTGTGTGATTGGAAGTTGGTGCTTCCATCCAGTTGGTGCTGGAACACTTATGGAGTTCTTGCTTCCTTCTAGTGGGTGCTAGAGAAACCAGGGAGTTGGTTCTTCCTTCTAGTGGGTGTTAGAGAAACCAGGGAGTTGGTGCTTCCTTCTAGTAGGTACTAGATAAAACAGAGAGTTGGTGCTCTCAGCAAGTTGCATCTTGCAAAACAGAGGTTGTAGCCTCACAATGAGTTGGAGCTCATGTGTATGATAATGTACAGAATGTAAAGATTACTTATCATACCAAGAAGAAGAGGTTTTTACCCTTTACGGGTTTCCTCAGGAAATTTCTATCTCTATATATTTCATGTGTGAATGATGTTGAATGCTCTATTTCTTACTTCCCTACATTATTGTGATTGTCATTGAGTGCTCTGTAAAGAGTTTAAAATAAGCATAATTGTTTAAGCATGGTAACAACTGATTTAGCACCCCCCCCCCTCTTATTGGTCCAACAATTTTCACTTTTGAATCATAATCCTCCTCTTCATATTTCTGCAACTGCTCCTTTTGTTTCAAATTCTTTTTCTTAAGCTTCTTTATTTCACTTAAGGAACAAATGAGCTCTTCTTTAGGATCTATTTACCCATATGTTTTAGCATTTTCCTCTTTTTATGCATCCATCATTTCTTTCCCTTTTTCTTCATTATTCAAGACGTCATTCTTTGTTTCAATTTCCATAAAGAGTGTTTATTCTCTATCACTATTGAAAATTCTTTCACTACTCTCTTTGGAGAAGTCACTAACCCCTTTTGAGTAGAGATCTTCTTTTTCGTATAAGACTTCTTCTTCTTTTCATGCTTGTATTGTTTGTGGTTTTTTTTGTGTTGATGATGTGTGATCTCTTTCTTTGCATTAGGGTCTTCTTCTTCATCACTACTTTCATCCTTTGCATATGGACACTTAGTCACAAAATGTCCTACTTTCCCACATTTAAATCATTTAAATGGTAGCTTACCTTTGTATTTGTCATATCCCTTTTGAATTTTCTCACAAAATGTGCTTCCTCTACATTTCATTCATAGTTGGAACAATCACTTGATTTGTTTTCTCTTGTAACACCTCACCATGAGATGATACTAAATAATATTAGATGATTTAAACACATGCATTAAGTGTAAACAAAATTTTATGCTTTCATAATCTACAACATATGGATAACTCTTTTACATTTTTTTTCAAATGCACCATGAGATGATACTAAATAATATTAGATGATTTAAACACATGCATTAAGTGTAAACAAAATTTTATGCTTTCATAATCTAGAACATGTGGATAACTCTTTTAAATTTTGTTCAAATTCTAAATATTCCAAATTTGAATCCAAATATACAAATCTAAATAAGAGGATGAGATAAATAACAAGTTAAATTTACGATTAAAATATTAAAATAGAAACATGACAAAATATACCAATTAAAATACCTCCTCCCTAGTTTGTTGAAGATGACCATTTGCAATGTAGTCATGCCAGTAGTAGGAAGATGCTTCCAAACATTCTTTTTCCACTTGTCAAGAGTGAAACAACGGAATCCTCACAACCAACTAGGAGCCTAGTCAGCTTCCTACCTCCAAAAAACCTTTCATTTTCTTGGCCCTCTGTGCCCGTGACTCCAAGAACAACAAAGCACATATGCTCTAAGAAACTATCACATGAAGTATATTTTTCAAGAATTTTCCATCCTCACAACATTCTCTAACCTCTCAAGCTCCCCCTCCTCACCACTTTTTTTCCCTATTTATCAAGTTTACATACCCCCTTCAACAAGTCTCCACAACTACCCTCATTATTAGCCATCAACCTCCCTTATCTAGATTTTTGGGAAAAGTTTAAAATAGAACTAAAATATAATGTCTTACATTAAAAAACAATAAATAAAATGCAAAGTCTTTCTTCTCATGCTAGCTAATAAATACAATTTGACAATTTTCCCCAAAATGTACATGACAAACCACCATGCTCATTTAATTCATCATAACAACCATCAATCAAAGTCAAAGAAGGTATTTAATGCTTATAGATATTTTGTATGCAATATAATTTACATAGTCAATAAGCATTCAATTAAATAGTAAATAATCTAGTTTAATAATTAATATATTAATTAATTGTACTAGTGCACATGTGTAGGCTATGTGTGCATAGCTAGCGAACACATATCCCATGCATGTACTAACGATAAACAACCATTGCCTCTAGAGCATAGTTTCTATATGATCACACCAATGCATGTAGGACAATAGATCAAGTAATGCATCATTTTATAATATTAACAAACAAAATTACAATAACTCATTATCAAACTTAAGATATCAAAAGGGAATCAAAAGAAGGTTTTAAACATGGTAGGAATGAAGTGAGTAAACAATAGTGGCACATATAATCCCCAATCAGTATTCTCAACTAACATTGAAGCATCCTTCCTTCCTAGCCTACTTCCATCTTCCATCCTATCATTTCCTCTATTGAACTAAGATGGAGCATCAAATATATTGACCTAACTCTAGATAGAACCCGTAAGCGGAAGTGTTACATCTCGAACAAGCTTCCCCAACAGTCAACTAGCAGTCGCCATCACACATCTAGGGGAGGGTGGCTTCACACAACCCTCCCGTAACTACAGGTTTCAGAGGATAAACAGTGGGAACTACCTCCACCCCTCCTCATAGAACTAGGGACATCCAAGTTACCTCGGCATTGTTATCATTTGTCTATCACATAGCGCATCAACCTATAGGTTAGTCCACCAATAACTCATATCCATGCATATATCTCATAATTTCATATAAGGATCCATATATGTATCGATGTTCAATTAAAAAATGTATGTTTATTTTTATCATGCCTTGCATTTGTTATGCATTCACAACACAACTTGAACTAGTATCCATGTGCCAAATTCCACATTTTAATTTGTATGCTAAAACAAATCAAAGAGATATCAACATCATGAGCATACACAGTAAAAATAATATCATGCAACACATAATAAGGTCTAGAGGTATAGATCTCAAATATCTATCTCAATCTAATTGAGCCCAAACAAATGTTAAACATTTAATTACTAAGATGTGTATACAACAATGTTCCAAATTCCTAGGCCAAGATATGGGGTGTTACATATTTGTTCTTCTTCTTATTTGATGCTTTGAAAGATCCTTCTTTCTTTGATGGCTTTTATTTTTTAGTCCTCATTTCATATGCGGTGAGAATCCCATGCAATTCATCAATTGTTGGTTTATCAATATCCTTCATTTCTTCAATAACTGAAACTTTGGCATCAAATCTTAAGGGGAGTGACCTTAACACCTTTTGTATAATCATCGGTTCTTCAATATTTTCACCAAGTCCTCTGATGGTGTTGACAATTTCATCTGTATGAAGGAGATATACTGCAACATTTCTTCGTCTTTCATTTTCAGACTCTCGAACTATCTTCTATGAGTTTGGAGCTTTTCCTTCTTGACCTTGTCATCGCCTTCATAGATATTTTGAAGGTTGTCCCAAATTTCTTTTGTCGATTCACAATGCATCACCTTGACAAACTCGGATTCTGATAGACCGCAAAAGATGGCATTCATGGCTTTTGCATTATTTTCATTAGGCTTCTTCACGGTCGCATTTGTTGGTGGAGTTGTTGGGGTTGTATAACTAGTCACGATTGATTGTCAAGTATCAAACCCAATATCCATTAGATATGTTTGCATCCTTATGCTCGGGAATGCATAGTTTATTCCATCAAGAAATCGAGCTCCATTTGTGGAGAAACCTTCCCGACCGACCATGTGTGCTCCCAAGATCTACCTTCAAGTGGTTAGACTATTTCTGAAGGAACCTACTCCAATACCAATTGTTGAGCACACACTTATATTGAGAGAGGGGGGTGAATCAGTATAAGACAATCTTTTATTTAATTTAAATTCAATCACCACAATAAAATAATCACACATAATATCTATCAAATACAAAACATGGAACCCAAGATTTACCTGGAAACCCTTTCAAGAGAAAACCACAAAAACTTTTATTTATAACTCTTCATAGGCACCAACTTGTTGTCACAAATATTCATTGGCACCAACCTACTAGAGACATTGGTGCCTACTGATACAAATCCTTGTAGGCACCAACCTACTTTTACGGATCTTCGTAAGCACCAACCTACTAGAGACACCAATCCCCACCACTAAGCACCAACTTAGCAATAGACACCAATCTCTTTATTTGAGCAACACCAACCCTCAATTTTGATTATTGCTTTCTTGAATATGACTTCTTCAACTAATCATTCATATTTACTTCACCATTTTGCTTGCACCTTCTTCACATATCTATTTTTCTTCTTGAGAGGCTCCCCTTTATATAGGATACTATTTATTTTCTGCCCACACATATTTCCCTCCAATTCTTTTTGAATTTATATCTATTGGAGAACCTTCATGGAGAGTTGTTTCTATTTGAGAAGAAACACCGACTGTTGATTAAACAATTAATTTATTTTTATTCTCCCAAAGTCACCTTATCTCCTATAATCAAGGAATGGTTGCTCTTCATCCTACAAAATAGGAATTTACCTAATTTAAAAGTGGAATTTACCAATGAGCCTATGATTTTCGAAAACCATGGTATTTTCCCATGGCATTACATATAGGAGAGAGATAATTATGCATGTACCCAACATAATCAACATCATCATGCCAAGTCATGAACATGTGGGTTAACCCTCTCTACATATGTTCATTAAAATAATAAATATATGTTGATTCAATCTGATGCTTGGTTAACTCGTGTATATCACAACCTTTATATTTATCACTACCTATGTATTGTTTCCTTTGACATCAATGAAAATATTTCTAATAGAAAGAAGAGAGATCTTCATTTTTGTTAATGAAAAATATCAAGATACAATGTTATAAATTATTTGTTATTGGCACCTTCTGTAACCATCATATGGATTCCTCTGTCCCTAGGCCACTCAGGACTGCTTCAAGACTCCAACTCTTCTCCATGCAATAGGATGAGGAAAATCGAGAGGTTTTATACCTCAAATGCATGAAAAGGTGAAAAACATAGAAAACAAGGGCTTGTTGAGGGTTGAAGGTCATAAAAACCCAAGGGAATCAACCACCTTTGATTTCTTTGGCACGAGGATATCAATATGATAGCTATTTTATTGCATCAATGCTTAGCATTTCCTTCCATTTAGGCCTCTGTTTATACCATTGTAAGTTGGTTGAGGTAGTTTGTAATGGGTTTCAAGAAGTTACAGAAGTAGTTTTCTTGTAAACCACGCTTAGGAGCGCGTGACTTTTTCTGAATTTTATAAATTTTTATCCACTTTTTTAGGCATGCACACCTTTTGTGAGAAGGAAGGGTGTGTACATGTTCCATTGGTGAGTAGGAAGACCATGTGGAATGCCAAGGAGGTTGTTTAGGCAGTCTATAGAGTGAGAAAAGTCAACAAGTGATGAGTATGGTGGACAATAGGGAATCTAGGGCATGGAGGTGTTAATAGATGTTATAACACCCCTTTGAACATTTTTGCAATAGATGTAAGTATCTCCTAGTGTTTTTTCTTATGATAGATCACCTATCTCGTTGTGCTCATTACCAAGAAAACAATGTGTACTTGTTCATATCTTGAGGTGCACATTATAAAAATATAATACAAAGGATAATCTCACACTACATAAGCCACTACTACAACAAATCTTCCTAAAGTTGACATAAATCTCTTTTGAGCAATACCATTGGCCAAATAGTGGTTGAACTCGACAATTTCATGTCCAAGGCTCATTTAAATTGTAAGTGTCCAGAATATTGGTGTTCCATACAAGAAGTGTTAATATTGTGTGTTTATTACACTCTTATGAATAGAGCACTACTCTACAAACAATGTTCTTCTTCTCTTTTGTAGGATGTTATATTTCTAGAATCATGGCACTTGACTTGGTCACTATATTTTAAAGATCACTTCTTACCATGCATTCACAAGACTTCAACATTATGCATTTAATTATTCTATCAACGATGCAAGCATTTTGTTGAGTTTTTCTTATATAATATGTTGTTTATGTCTCAAGGAAAAACCCTACATTTTTAAATAGGCCCTATCTTTGCCATTATATTTTATAGATCACTTTCTACTAGGTATGGAATTTATGTCAGTACACATTTTGCAAAGTAAAGCTCATGCATATGTAATGTATTTGCATTTTTTTCTAGATAGATGGATAGTGCAATAAACCACTATATTGCAACACTATTGAATGACAAGTAGATGAGCTTGCAAAATTCTCTTATTTTGTTAATATAAGTAATATTAATGTCAATGCATACATTGAGGAAGAAAATTATTTGGGTAGCTAGTCTCCTCTAAGATAAAGGCTTATGTGCTAGCTTCCTTTTGGCATATGTATCTATCTTTCTAGATAGATGGACAATATATTTCTACCCATTTTCATGTTTATTTGTAGCACGACCTCTTCATTGAGTGAATATGTGACATAGCACATGCATTCATGGGATATTAAAGAATACCCATAATTTCACTAGATATTGATAAATACCTCCCAAAATACATTTGTTGAATCCCCCTCCCAATACATCTTTCCAATAATAAAAACCCTTATCTTTATTCAATACTCATTTTTATACCCCCAATACCCATAAATCCCCTTACCCTACACCCCCCAAAAAAAACAAATACCTACACTATATTGACTTTATTTTTCACAATTTTAAACCTCTTTATGAATAAACGTGATAAAATATTGTTGAACAAAATAAAGCCCCGTGATTTATAATAAATTACACTCATTTAGATATCAAAATTCAATAACAATACATTTGATTTTTCAATATTAATACAATGCATAAGGATGATGGGTCCTATATATAAATGAATCTTTAAAAAAAGGCACAACTTCAATAAAAATGAAATTTATCATGGACTTTAACATGTATACATTTTGATATCTTTATTTAAGTTTTTATTATTTGATTTTTCCATATTTATTATTTTTTTAAAGTAATATACCCAAAAATATTATGATATAAGACTAAGAAAGATAAATTGTTTTAATTATATAACTATTTAAGAGTTATGATTTATGAATATTATAATATAAGACTAAGAAAAATAAATCGTTTTAATTATATAACTATTTACATAAACATTTATTTTATCATAATTATATTTATTTATGATTTGGAGTACCCTATTGTTGGATATTTATGTTGAATTGAAATTCTTCTCCAAAATCATTTTAAAGAAAAATTATGCCCAAACAATGCTTTACATTATGCATGTGGACATTGCAATTTACCACTTCCCTTAATATAATTTAATGCTCGGAATTAAGACACTTGTGAATAGTTTTTAATATAATTGGCAAAGTGCATTATATAAGTTGAGTTGCAATAGCTATTTTCAAATTGAGCTATTTTCTTTCCTGTACTGAGCTGTTTTCTTTCCTGTATTCTCTTCGTATTATGTCTCTAGAATATCGTTGGGTCATATATTCGATCGTCCTTGTGTGCAAGGCTGCCAAGATCTATATTGTAAATGGATTTATACTCTTTATAAATTTGAGGTAATTTTTTTCATGGAAAAAAAAAGTTGAGTTGCAATATAGTTTTTGGGTTAAAAAGTTTCACTGTCTCTTTCTTTTTAGTTAATGTTAATTTCACCTTTGTTTTGATGTCTTTATATTATGTAAAGTTATTTTGGGTTTTATATGTATTTCATGTTTTTTTTAGCATGTTGTTTTAAGGAATAAGTGTTATTGTAGTGGCGATGTCCCTGTCGAGAAGTTGATGTCTTTGAGCTTTACATGTTAAAGATCTTTCAGATCGAGATGGTTTGATGTTGATAGTGCCCCCACATATTCAAGTTCTTGTGAAAACAAAAATATATGATAGGTTAAGGTTGCAAAGGTATATTGCAAAGGATATGGTAAAGTAAGGATTCAAAGCTAAACACTGCAATTTTTCAGGTGTAAACCGAAAAATCCAAGATGTTGCCTACAAGCATGCTCTTTATAAGCAGGAAACTGTGAGTATGTTAGTATTGTTGATCGTGAGGAAGTAATGTGGCCCTGCATTATGACGTTCAACACCATAATATATAATCACGTAGAAATAAAAACCAATCCATGTCACTATCGAACAACCCAATTTATCTAAATAACAATATATGAGCTTTAAATATTGTTGACAATATTGGACATTAATTATTATGAACAATAGTGGACGACCCAGTTTAGTGAAATAACAATGATTAATATTTTAAGTAATGTTGAAATCACAATGGTGCCCGCACGGGTGTAGACGGATTGGCAAGTGCCGTGTAAATGGAAGGAAATTTGTAAATGAAGTCTCATGTTCGATTCTCACCCGGACTTACTCGTGCGTCATTCTTGCGGGCTGGGTGGTTGCACCTGGGGTTATAGTGGTAGCCGCCTGGGCATCGACCCCGTGTCATGCGAGTACGAGAACCGTGAGTTGTCGATTCCCCCAGTAAAAAAAAAAAATGTTGAAATCACAATGGTTGAACTTCGAGTATGGTTGATGTCAAGTTTGGAAAAGTCTGCAGGGTGTCGTTTCCATTTTTGTTGTCTTAAGAGGTGATAGTGAATCTAATATTTCTGAATGAAATTCATGTACAAGCATGGGTGCACTAGCTTTGTTGATGGAACCACCTATACATCCACATTTGCATTGTAGAAATTAGCAATAGAAAATCTTATTCTCGCTTGGTTTGTTAATGCTTGATGCTCTACACTTTTGTATTTCCCAAGATCATATTCAAAGATGAATAAAGCACACACAAGCTCTCTAGTAGGTGTTAGATCTAAACTTGTTGAATTTGTTATTTTAGCAATTCTATCATCTCTATTGCAAGTGAAAAACAAATTGCCATTACCGTCCTTGTAGTTGTGATTAACCTAATCATAGTTTAAAGTCAATTATGTGAATTAAAAAGTTGTTTTTCTAATGGTTTCCAGTTGCCACTTGAGTGGACATAAGTTTTGCATGCAATAAAGATTGGGAAAAATAATAAAACAAGCACTAAATAGAGGTTGTCAAACATGCACATGAAGTGTTCTCTGTATTTATATGGAGAACATATTGACTGTTATAATTGACCACCAAATTTATTTGCTTATAAGGTTTGAGAATCTTGAGAAAACCTTCAAGAACCGAGTGCCATGATTGCTCTCTTTTAAATCGTATTCTAGGATGTAAGGTTGTTAACAATTTCTAGTAACAGGTTATAACATGGGACTCGTTAAACAAAACAAATTAAAATCTTGTGGATGGTGAACACAGGTTGCCACATTTTTCCCAACTAAATGTTTGATACAACATGAGTTGCTCACTTTCAGACTAGTTTTGACAAAGCATTCGTAATTTTGAGAACTTGGTAGCTTAGTGTGATTCAAACTAAGCACTTCATGATACAGAAAGTTTAATAGTCAAGCCTAATTAATTATTTAATTATCATGAATGATAAATATTAGTTTAATAAATTATTAAAATAGATTTAAGGAGACTTTATTATAATATTATTAGTATTGGTAGTTGAACCAATTAATGGGATGGATAAGGTGGTTGAGGAATTAATGGGGGGTAAGGAGGTTGGAGAAACGGATTCGAGGGAGGAAGATAAGGGAGAAGGGAGAACTCGGGGAGGGGGATCTTTGTTTTTCTGGGGATAGTTTGTCTTATGGGAAGGTAAGAAATTGGTGGAGGAAGAAGGAGGAGGGCAGGAAACAACAGTTTTGTTGGAACAGTTTTGCTTGAGGACTCTCACAGGGGCACAGTTGTTACTGGGAATTTTGGGCTCAGGGGCCAGGAAACCGTAAGGGTTCCTACAGCTAGGGAGTCGGAGAGGCTATTCCTAGTTGGCTGGGAGGTTAATACTCAATTTGGGCTGGGCAGGATCAGCATCATCAGCTTCAGGTTGAGCATCAAGTTGAGGTAAATACTTTATGCATTTTCTATCTGTTGTTCATCATTATATTGTTGTTCATCATTATACTATTGTTCATTATTATACTACTAAACTGTCAATTATTATGTTCCAGTTAGTATGTTGCTAAACTATCAATTATTATGTTGGAACAGTAAATAAAGAAGTAAATTAGAAATAATTTATGTATTTATATTTATTTTTATGAGGCTTTGTATTTATAGACCTTACAAATGGCATCAGAGCACGGTTTCAAAACTGAAACTTGGGCTTGACCACCCACATAATTGTACAATCTTCTCCCAAATCCCTAACCTACAGCATGGAAACCCTTTATTTTACAACCCATAAAACCTATGAGGACTACCCGAAAGAACCCTAAAAGAACTACCCATAGGAACCCAGGAATGTGGAGAGTCCATACAAAAAAAAAAAGAGGGTTCATGCAGATCTATCTCACCCTTTGTTCAGGCTACTTGTAAACCTTTGTTCAGACTATCTGTAAACTGTACGCTCACCTACACAAATCATAGAGAATCAAATAAGTGAATGTTAGTCTTAGAAAATAAAAATATACAAAGTTTGCAAAGTTATAAATATAATAAGGTAGTGATATGAATAATGTATATATAATACATGTAAGAAGTAATAAGAATAGTATGCAAATAGAACCCGTATACATGTGTTATTTTAATAATATATATGCATATAAAATTATATTTAACAAAATTTTCTACTAAATTATGAAAAGAAATTTTAAGAACACATATATATCTAAATAATAAATAAATAACTAAACTAAATATGTATACACGTGTTATAAATATATAAAGAAATAAATAAAAGAAACAAACCCTTAAACCCAAAAACAAATCCAGGAAGAAAGGTGGATTTATAGGTTTAATAAATAATATAAAATTAAATCAAATTAAATTAAACAAACCCTCAAACCAAAACAAAGAAAATGAAATAGGGAAATCGTAAGAGATTTGCCAAGGTTGCGTAGCCTTTGGAGGCCGCGAGCCATGGCCACATGCTAAGGAGGCCGCAGGCCATACTCCATCGCACCATTCAAAAATAAAAATAAAAAGAAACTCCAGTGCAAGTCGGGCCAGAATGGTGGAGTTGAGCCCAAGTTTGTGGCCCTCCCCACTTAAAATTGTTGCTTCATATACCTTTGTCAACAATTTTCTATAGCAGTGGAAATAACACCCAAAAAAAAAATTACAATTCTACTTGGTCCAGGAAATGTGTACAAACAATAAAAGAGACACTTGGTGAAATAGAGACAGGCATAAAAATATCAGTACGCTTCACCACCTTTGTAGTACTTTTTGTTGCCACCCCAGCCACCATCGTTCCTTTCGCTGCGGCCATCGCAGTGCGGCTCGGTTGTTGAGCTTTGCCAGCCACCATTACCAGCCTGCTTCCTCTATAAATCATTCAAGCCAAGCACCAAATACAACACACAACTCAACTCTAAATCCAACTCTCAAGTCTAGCGACAAAGTCAAGAGGAATAGATCCCACCAGTAGTGTTCCTTTTTCCCTACGCGTTCGAGCAAGTCGTGGACAACACCTCACAATGCGTAGAGGAGAGAACCCGCAAGAGGTCATAAGTCAACACATAAATCACCAAAGCCCAGCGCAAGAGGTCGTAAGTCATTGCATAGCCAAAATCCCAAGAAACCAGTCAGCACTATTAATCCCAAGACCGAGACCAGCCCAGGATGAGACCAAGCATGCTAAGCTACGAGGGAACGAGCCCACCTCTACCCTCTTGGGAATCCAGCTAGGATGACATCTGCACATTTGACTAGAGCCTCCAAAGATACCAATGTTTTCATACTTGGAAGCTCTTCGCACCAGCACACCCGGTGCTTCAGACCACTCAGCCATGGTTGAGCCAAAACGCGCCCACCTCTTATCGGCCTTCTTGCCTCGCGCTATCCCTCTGCGCTTTGGTAGCTGCCAGTGCACCAAATCCCAAGATCAAGATCAAACGCACACCAGGTCACGAGGAAAGAGCCTGCAAGGGAATACAGTGCATTGCACCACTGAGGGAAGAGGAACTCTTGGCCTATAGCTGCAGAGGAAGAGGCAGTTGGGAAGGAGTATTGCGCGATGTACAAGTGAGAGTTTAGGGTTTAGGTACTAAGAGCGAGGGGTGGGGCACGTAGGCCTCATGCGAGGACCCACGAAGCTCGACCTTAAAGGCCACTAGCTTCGTCTCAAGCGTTGTAGTTTTGTTTTGGCACTTTGCCCTTGGTTCTACACTTAGATATTAGGCCTTTAGTTTTTTTTATATTTTATTTTATTACTTGAAAATAATAATATTATTATTTGAAAATATTAATATTATTTTTTAAATATTTTAATAATAAAAAATAAAAATAAAAATAAAAAATTTATTAATAATAATAATTTACTAAATAAGTATGTAGGAGTTTTAATTTAATGATAATTAATCTAATAACTAAATTAATTGATTATATGGATTAATTAGTATAATGGATTAATTAAATTAATTGACTATAGTAATTAATTAATTAATTAAAATATTTAATTGATTTATTAAATTAATTGATTATAGTCATTAATTGATTTACTAGTTAACTTAATAATTAAATTAACATTATAAAGTTTTAATGTTAATAATGGGTTTGCAACATATATATATATATATATATATATATATATATAT
>CBVK0100728272.1:0-19203 GCA_900067695.1 Picea abies
TAATGGTTACTTTTCTCAGTTAATCCGGACGAGATCGAAAAGCATAAATAAAGTCTCGCCGGATGTTGCTTTCATATCTCAAAGCGAGCTTGAAAAACAACAAAGTTATCTCATGATAGACTCTTTGTGGGTCGATGCCTGGCATTTCCTCATAAGACCGGGAAAAAACGTCGTGGAATTATTTGAAAAGATCAGTGTAAACCTGAATCTCTTCAAGGGAGAAATCCGCTCCGATGAAGACATTCTCCACGACGCCAGGGTTTCGGGAGATGTTGATAGGTATAGTGGCAGTGATAGTCACCATATTTCCCTCAGCATAAATTTCCTGTGTAGCTAAGAGGTTAATGGGACATGTTTGATCTCCCGTCATGGTGATAGTGAATTCTCCTGCCTCGATTCGGTGTAACTCTGGGAGGAAATATGATTTGTGATGAAGATCTTCCCAAGGTTTGTCCGGACTAGTCATTGCTTCGATTACTACTTCGTCAGAAGGCAAGACTAAGTCTAACGAATCTGTGCTGGCGAGAGAACCCTGAGCCTAGATATGCTCTAGAGGTGGATCCAAATCTTGTGTGGGAGCCGGATCAGGGGTGGCTGAAGCTTCCTGGACCAAAGAGTACTCTACTTTAGCAGTCGACAAGGGCATGGACATGTCGGAGTGCCTTGTCTCATCCATCGTGGCTGATGGGGAAGGAAGAATCCACTGATCCTGAAAGTAAGTTGTGCGGAACGACGAGACGTGAAAAATCTCAGCCTTGTGGTGAGTCGATAGAAACTTGACATCGCCATGAGGAGGTGGGTAATCGAAAGTACCCATAAAATATGGGCACAACCCAACTCCTACATTAATGACACCGGCTTGAGGATTATCAATCATGGGAACCGTGGATGCCCCCAAGGTTGGGTCAGGTCTAGAGAAGGACAATTGATCAATAGTCACTATCTAACCCTCGTGTGGAAACAACAAGACTCGGAAAATTGTAGCAACCACAGCTTGCATTGCATAAGTCCAACTACGACCTAACAAGAGATTGTAGTCAAGGGGGGCATCGACTACCTCTACTTCGACACACACGATCTTTCCTCCTAACTGCATAGGGAAAGAAGGAATGATGCCATGTGGTCGGAAAGAATGACCATCGAACGCAGTAAGGAGAGTAGGTGATGGAGACAACTCGGGTTGACCAATGGCTTTCCAGCATGCTATCGACATAACGCAAGTCGAAGCGCCCTCGTCGACCACCGTGTGGAAGATATTTCGTGTAAAATTTTTTGTGGGATGAGCCACTACTATATGAAACGCGACGTGGTAAGGCAAATGAGGTTTCAAGTCAGTCGTATCTAACATGATGGTACCCGGATTACAAGTCTCAGTAGAGCCTAAAGCAGTCAACAAGGCTTTCCTCTGAGCAGGGAAACTTTGGAGGACCTCCAATGTAGACATAGCACAAGGGATTTGTGATAAATCTTCCACCACAGAGTAGTTATGGGTGGCCCTTGCATTTGGATTGTGAGAAGCTCACTTGAACGCACCTTTTGAAATGTGTGTCATTTTTTCACCCAACGTCTTCTCGATCTATAGAGGAAGAGATGGGATCTCGGCTTCTTTTCCCTTCTCAGAGGCGCTTGGTTTACTATAGTCGTGTGCTCTAGTTGTTATTAACGCATCACTTTTAACCATATATACGTTCATGGAAGATGAATTGTTTGGGGGAGGGAATTTTTCCTGGCTGCCCCACTTGGCACTTGTAGAGACTTGAGTTAAATTTTGCCCATGCTGGAAGGGATTAGTCAACACGACTTGTTGTTGTTGTGTGACAAACTTTTGGGCCTCTGCAAGTCGAGGACACAGATGGGTCAGGTGGTGTTCCGCACATAAGTTGCATGGATACCTTGCCTTCCTCTTTTCCGTGGTGCCCTCGCCAGCATTATCAGTGAGTTTCTTATCCCCCTTACCCTTATTGCATTGTTTTTTCTTCCCTTCAGGCTGTTGGGTGGCCTTTGGGTTAGTCGCATGTACAGAGTGTACTTCTGACATTTGGGTAGGAGAAGCAGCCAAAGCAGTAGTCTAGCTGGCTGCTGAGTGTTGTATAGATAACTGTTGCAATTGTTTTGTCAATTGCTCAGCGGGCTTAGTTTGTGCTGAACCAACGATACCATCGGCATGTGGTCCGACTCTCTGTCTAGTTTTATCCAGTATTGACCGTGGTGCATCTGATAGGATGTTGCATAGTAAACTAGACTGAGAATAGATAAGTTCAAACTTTTGAGCCCTCATGATGGCATTATCCTTGGAAAAAACCCCTAAAGTCGCGACGTCTTTGGATAACTACGGAACTAAAGACTTAAGGAACCACTCAAGAAGGAATGTTGGTGGGATGGGTACCTTGATAAGACTCTTTCGACATCGCCACTCTCGAATATGATCCGAGATATGGTCCGCTGTCGTCTGCTTGAAATTGGCTAGCAACTCTGTGTTGGCGTCGTATCTCACAGGTAACTGGAAATGGTTAAGGAAGGCCATCGCCAGTTCGCCAAAAGAAGAATATCTTGAGCAGTCAAGCTCGATGTACCATTTCAAGGCACTCCCAATAAGAGTGCGTTGAAACAATCGCAACTGGACGAAGTCATCTTTCAGTGAGTTAGATGAGCACCAGAGATGGAAAGTAGTCACGTGATCACCTGGATCTTCATTAGGCTTGGCCTCGAACTTTGGAATGTCCGAAGGAAACTTCATTGGCATAGGAGGCCAACGCGGATCATGATAGATAGGATCATTTAACAATCATGTCAAATCTGGCAAGTGTAATGTCGCCAAGAATGGTAGTTTTGGTTGCTGTTGATAGCCTGGATAAAAGGGTCTTGGAGTTTGATTGGCACCAGGTTGCCAGGAAAAGTTTGGTTGCTGGCCTGGGTTCTGGTAGAAACCATGGCCCTGACCAGCATAAGGGTTTTTCATCTGAGGAGACATCATTGGCTGATTCCCCATGAAGGACATAGGATGTTGGGAATTCATCGTGTTTGACGGACTTTGGGAAGGATTAGCCCATGCCAGTCCCGAGGGGAGAGGCATAGAAGTCTACCCGGGGTTCCATTGACTGTGGAAAGAATTACCCTAGAATGAAATTCCATATGAAGGAACGGATCCTTGTCCTAAGTTCCAAGGTCCTGGTATATGTGCCCCCAGCGCAGAAATGGTACCCTATGCCGGAGTAGACTGTCCAAAAATGGGTGTGCCCCAGATGGGAAAGCAGTGGATGCAAAAGTGTTATTACCAAATGTCTCATTCCAAACAAACAGTGATGAACCTACCGACAGAGTTTGCGCAGGTGTTCCTTGACTCCTGGCTCCAAATGAACTCATGTGTACAGACTGCTGATGCAATCCACCAAGCAAAGGGGACGAAGGAGGGATATGACCTCCCGCATAAGGAAAAGCATTGAAAGGGACAGGAATACCCCCAAGTTGACCTTGCAGAGGAGCGTTAGAGCTCCCTACCCCCAGACCCAAAGTCTATAAAGTGGAGGAAGTGAGTTCAGGACTTGTACCTGAACTAGGCATACCGTATGAAAATGGGGGGCCTGACGCACTAGGTGTGTAAGGAGGTGTGGCCACCGCGATAGATGGGGTCGGTCCACTGTTAGATGTAGTTGCGGCTGAGACCATGGTGGCCCAGACCATCGACAAAGGCAAGTTAGAAGAAGCTTCTCCTGTGGTAGCAACGGTGATGGGAATGGAAGAATTCCCAGAGGAAGTAACAGAGTTTGGTTCCATCACTGGGTTAGGCACTGATAGGCGTTCATAAAATTGAATTACCACAATAATATCCGACCAAGTATTAGTGGATGGGGTTTCAACTACGCCAAGATTGGCAGTTGATTCCTCCGGGAGATGTTCGGGCTCAATGATTTGAAACTCAGTTGCTTCGAAAGACCCTCGTTGGTCTAGCTTCCGCCTCAATGGTGGCGGGGGTGGCTCCAGTATAACTGGTGGCAGGCCCAGAAGCCTTTGTGACCGACGGAGCTTTGAATCCTCCATTGTGTGAGAAGATTCATGACACGCTAAGGTATTCTACATGAACAAATAGTAACACACACTAAAAGAAGCCCCTATGAGATAAGACAAGCAATCACTAACTATTTTGAAGAACAGTTACAATAACCAACACTAGAGCAACTTACCGGTGCAAGTGCAACTTGAATACGGAAGCACCCTCCGAGTATACTCTGTAAATCATGGCCCGATGTCTATCCTAGGTACCGCGGTATACCCCCGCAGTCACCTGTCTATGTCCCTAGAAAAGATTGGCAACTAGTTTGGCAGCACGTGAACAGTCACCAGGTGGGTACAGTCGATAGTGGGGTAGACCACAATGAGCAGGGTATCAAGCCCGAAACCTATCAAGGGTATCGAGAGAAAATGTTCTGGAAGACAACTGAGGACCTCGAACAGATTCAAGACCCACGAAGCCCCATGGCAAATGCAAATGATGGAATCCCTTAACCAATCCTCGATATGTGTTCTCCACTATGCTCGGTCTAGCTTTGGAGGGGTTATCTCCACTACCTTCCCTTATGCGACCTCGTGTTTATCCCCTGTGTTAGAGGGGGGTACCAGATAACTTTTCATAACTGGACTTCTACACTCCCTATGACAGACTCCAATGTTTGGTTTGAGTGGCCTTAGAGAATTTACTCTTCAGCCTATTCCAAGGCCCTAGTCCTGAGCTAGTGTATGTACCCTACAAACAAAAAGTCTAATCGTTTTTAATTAGTGTTTCTTTTAATGGGATTTTTAAGTCACAAGGTATGAAAGTGAAACTGATGGTGTGTAAAGACTCAAAGAAAAATGAACAAGAAATGTGTGGAAACAAAAAACTTTTACAAAAAATGCAAAAACCAACAACTTTTCAACAAGAAAGACTTCTTTTCTTTTTGAATTTTCTAAGATTTCATTCAGAAAAACATCAAGGAATTTCACTCAATCTGCGAGCTACTTATGCACTAAATTCACTGCAAAAATTATGAAAAAGACTTCTTCCTAGCTACTGATGCAACAACACAATCTTCAAACCAAGAAGAAAATGAAAAAGAGAATTTTTTTTTATTTAATCGCAAAATGAAGCAATAAAGGGAAAATGTCGACAAGCACAAAAACAAGAAAACAAAGTAAAATTATGGCTTAAAGCACAGATCGCGAAGAACCAGAGCAAAGATGCATAAAGGCAATAAAGAAAGCATCGATTCTAACACTTGTCTAAAAACCATAAAACACATTTTTTTCTTTTGTCTTTTCTATTAAAACATTAACTAATAAAAACACCAGCTAAGGACAAGAGGCCCTAACCTGCTGACTGTGCAGCCCTAGACCCAAACCCCTGAGAGGAACACTTCTCACCACAGGAGGGGATGACTGCCCCACCCAGGCTGAAAAGCAACCAATCAGGCCCGCGACTGTCACTGAAACAACATGCGTGCAAACGTGTGTTGAGCTATAACAGCACGTGGGTACCCGCGGGCTAATCTTGAACAGGCCGCGGGTCTGTATAAAAGCTAAGACAAAACAACCATAGGAAACCCATACCTAAAAAAGGCCTCTAGTACTGAAAACCAGGGTCTCTTAAAGGCTTGAATGCTTCTATTTTAACAGAAAAAGAAAACGAATGCAAAAGATAACAAACACAATAAAGCAGACTGAAAACAAGACAGTGAAGACCCAAACAGGATCTAGAAAGCCCCCTGAGAAGGTAAACTTCTGACAGGGAAGAGGAGATTGCCTCTCAAGCTTCCTGAGTCCTACACGCTACTGAAACCTCTGCAACAAGCATTCAAATGCGGGCTGTAGAAGGTTAGGGCGCGGGTTACACGCGTGCAGGCCTTCTGCAGGCCGCGTGTACCTCTGTGTGCCTCGATAATAAATGTCAAGAACAGTCAAGGAAAAGCTGGTATTAATGACCAGGTTCCCTGCTAGCTCTGACCTAACAGAAAACAGACAAACAAAGAAGAAGAAAATATAATTCCTTAAACTACCCAACAACCTCAATGAAATCCGAAAACCCTAAGAGTAATGTCCCTAGTGGAGTCACCAATTCTGTTGTTGTAAAATAATACCCTACGGACTAACAAGCTAGGGTTGAACTTGTACACAGATCATGACCTCAAAGAAAACACTTTTAACCTATCACCCCAATACTCAAAACCCCTTTTTCACACACAAGCATGGAAAATACCTACTAACCTTTTTCTATCGATGTTTGATGTAGATCCTCCGTTGCTCTTTATCCACTTTCTCTCACTGCTCCTTCCAAAGACAATCCTGCAATCAAGACAAAACACTACGCATGCATGCTATTTTTCTACCTAAGGGTTAAATATTAATCATAAATCAAATAAAATATATATTACTCGTGCATTGGGACGAGAAAAGCATTCTTTTATTAATCTCAAGATGAATCAACTTACAATAATAATAGAGATCGGCCACCGTTCCTTGATCCTGATCCTGGGCTCCTCCTCTTCTTTGTCCTCCAACTTCTTTTCTTGAATTCTCCTCAAGCTTGAGGAAAGGCTAAAGAGTTGGGACAAAACGGATTCGACAATTGGGCAGAGTTTCTTTGCTATGTTTTTCCTCCTTCAAATAGTACCCCTACCCCTTCTTTTATAGGCTAGAAGGAGCTAGGGTTTGATCATGACCTTAAAGAAAGCACTTTTAACCTATCACCCCAAAACTCAAACCCCTTTTTCACATACAAGCATGGAAAGGACCTACTAACCTTTTTATTGATGTTTGGTGTAGATCCTTCGTTGCGCTTTGTTCGTTTGCTTGTGCTGCTCCTTCCAAAGACAATCCTGTAATCAAGACAAAACACTACGCATGCATGCTATTTTTCTACTTGAGGGTTAGAGATTAAGCATAAATTGAATAAAACATATATAACTCATGCATTGGGACGAGAAAAGTATTTTTTATTATTTTCAAGATGAATCAACTTACAATCAATGTTGAGACCGGCCACCGTTCCTTGATCCTGATCATGGGCTCCTCCTCTTCTTTGTTCTCCAACTGCTTTGCTTTAATTCTCCTTAAGCTTGAGGAAAGGCTAAAGGGTTGGGACAAATGGATTCGGCAATTGGGTAGAGTTTCTTCGCTATCTTTTTCCTCCTCCAAATAGTACCCCTAGCCCTTCTTTTATAGGCTAGAAGGAGCTAGGGTTTTGGACGAACTCTCGGCCATGCATGGTCGGGAGTTCCAGTTAACTGACCCATAGCTTTTTGTCCCATCGGCAACTTTCCTATTTTTTGTGTTTTGTTAGGTAAACGCGGGCTGTAGTGGGCCTGCTAGCGTTCACACACGGGCTGTAGTGGGCCTGCTAGCGTTTTCTTTTCGATAAATGCGGGTTGTAGTGGGCCTGCTAGCGTTTACTTTTTAAAAATGGAGTTTTTAGAAGAGTTGTTCAGTAGTTTTTTGGCAAAGAAGGGATATGAGTTGGCCTGATGCCAGGTAAGCATGTGTGGTGCAATTTAGGGTTATAACACTATCGGGATAAAGAAAATATGACGACCAGAAATGGTCTGACGCCCTAGCATTTGGTTCTAGCCCATGGACCTATGGAGGGTTAAGCGCATGTATATTAACATTTGGGAATGCCTAGCACTTGGTCCTATGGTGACAATATTGATGAAGCTCTTATGAACTTCAAAGGGACGAGAAAGGGAAACAAAGACTCTGAGATGAATCTAGGGTGTAGATGGAGGTTTGTTGCTATGGACAAATATTCAGTCCATTGTGGGCCAGAGAACCCACGGGTCCAAGGATTGAACTTGTTGTGTTCATGGATCTTCGGGACCCTATTTTTTCTTCCTTCATCAAGTGGTATTAGAGACGGAAACAATTTCCTACGTGTGAAGTGGATAGGTGCAGAAGTCGAGATGAGCAAGGGGTGCTCAAGAGATTCTAGTGAAGGGAATCTATAATACCAAAAGGCCAGAGCTCGGGAGGAATCTTGGTGAGGTATTGGGTGGCAAGTGTGGAGGCTTGCTACAGAGGCTCAGTTGCAACTAATTGTTGAGCATAAGGAGGAGCTTAGTGTATGATGCATGAGGAAAGTAAGGAAGACCATAGAGTGAATATGGTGCAGCAAAGAAGGCACATGATCAGGATATCTTGAAAGTTTTTAACCATGTGAGTCTGATGCAGGAGCAAAACCACCCCAAGTCAGATTTGAAATTTTGACATTCCATAACGTGAGGACATGGACAAATGTGTCCAAGAGGATGAGATTTCCTCATATTTTGTGTAAAACTGATAGAATTTTTGTGTATTTGTTGTGATCTTAAGTGATATTAGCAATTTCATGAGGATAGATCAAAACTAGAAATGATCAGATCCTCTTATTGATTTTGTCTTTAAATATGTAGCCTTTAGGCATTTGAAAGAGGCCAAATACAATGTAGATCAGGTCGAGAGAGTGGCCAGGGCCTGAGAAGTTCCCTAACTATGTAATCGAATTCGATTTTAATATAAGTGAGTGTGTTTTTTGTATTTGTGTCTAAGTATAAATATATGAGTGCAGACCTTGTCGAATTCATGAAATTATGAATGTGTGTGAGCGAGTATATGTTACAGGTTGGAGCGTACAAAGTTATAGTCTATCAGAGGAGAGAGATCTTATGTTGATCACTATAAGGATCAATAATGATCCATCGAATTGATATTGTGGGACTAAGACCGAGATTTGACCATCCATCGAGGAGAAGAAATCAATGGCTACGATCGATTGTAGATCGGAACCATCCACAACCCATTTCAAGTTCGACTAACGATGAGGATATTTTTAGAGAAATCCAGATCTATCATTCAACAATGGACATGTGTCAGTGTTCCATCGGAGTCGTAAAATGGTTGAAATGTCAAGTGTAGGAGAGACACTAACTAACGGTCCATATCAATTCGGAGCAAACTAGATAGAAGGTCGTTCAAGGAGCATGTGGTTGAATTTTGATTGGATACTGAATCCATCAGAGTCCGGAAAGGTTCAGGGTGTTCTAAGGTGTTAGATTTTGAATTCGGGATGGTCCACACCAAGAAGAGTCTGATAGAGAAGAGCTCGATGGTATATTGAGATAAAGAAAATATGACGACCAGAAATAGTCCGACACCCTAGCATTTGGTTCCATCCCATGGACCTATGGAGGGTTAAGCACATGTATATTAGTGTTTGGGAATTCATAGCACTTGATCCTATGGTGACAAGATTGATGAAGTTCTTATGAACTTCAAAGCGATGAGAAAGGAAAACGAAGACTCCAAGATGAATCTGGGGTGTAGATGGAGGTTTGCTTCTATGGACAGATATTTAATCCAGTGTGGGCCAGAGAAACCACAAGTCTGAGGATCGAACCTGTTGCATTCATGGATCTTCAAGACCCCAGTTTTTCTTCCTTCATCGAGTGGTATCAAAGAAGGAAAATATTTCTTACGTGTGAAGTGAGTAGGTGCAGAATTTGATATGAGAAAGGATTGCTCAATATTCCAGCAGAGGGAATCTATAATACCAAAAGACTAGAGCTCAAGAGGAAGCTTGGTGAGGTATTGTGTATCAGGTGTGGAGGCTTGCTACAAAGGCTCAGTTGCAGCTCATTGTTGATCATAAGGAGGATCTCAATATATGATACATGAGGAAAGTAAGGAAGAGAAGAGAGTGAATATGGTGCAAAAAACAAGGCACGTGATCAGGAGATCATGAAATTTTTTAACCCTGGGAGTCTGATGCAGGAGAAAAACCACCCCAAGTTAGATTTGAAATTTTGACCTTCCAAAAGGCGAGGACGTGGAAAAATGTGGCCAAGAGGAAGTGATTTCCTCATATTTTATGTAAAACTGATATATTTTTTGTGTATTTGTTGTAATCTTGAGTGATATTAGTGATTTTGTGAGGATAGATCGGATATGGAAATGATCTGATTCTCTTATTGATTTTGTCTTTAAATATGTAGCCTTTGGGCATTTGAAGGAGGCCATACACAATGTAGATTGGGACAAGATAGTTCCCAGGGCCTGAGAAGTGCCCTTAATGTGTAATCAAATTCGATTTTAATATAAATGAGTTTGTTTTGTGTATTTGTGTCTAAGTATAAATCTATGCGTGCAAACTGTGTCGAATTCATGAAATTATGAATGCATGTGAGAAAGTATATGTTACAGGTCGGAGTGTACAAAGTTATAATCTATCGGAAGAGAGAGATCATCCATTGATCACTGTAAGGATCAATGGTGATCCATCGAATTGATATTGTGGGACCGAGATGGAGATCTGATCATCTATCAAAGAGGAGAAATCAATAGCCATGATCGATTGTCGATCGGATCCTTCCGCAACCCAATTCAAGTCCAAATAATGGCAAGGATATTTTTAGAGTGATCCAGATTGATCATTCAGTAGTGGACACGTGTCAGTGTTCTGTCAGAATCGTAAAATGGACGGAATGTCCAGCATAGGAGAGACATCGACTAACGGTACAAATCAATTCAGAGTGAACCAAATCAAAGGTCGTGGAAGGAGCACATGGTAGATTTTTTATTGAATTCTGAATCCATCGGAGTTTAGAAGGGTTCGGGGTGTTCTTAGGTGTTGGACTCTTAATTTTGGATGGTCCACACTAGGAAGAGCCCGATAGAGAAGATCATGATGGTCTATCGGGGTAAAGAAAATAGGACGACCATAAATTGTCCAACGCCCTAGCGTTTGGTTCCAACCCATGGACCTATGGAGGGTTAAGAACCTATGTATTAGCATTTGGAAACACCTATCACTTGGTCCTATGGTGACGAGATTGATGAAGCTCCTATGAACTTCAGAGGGACAAGAAAGGGAAACGAAGACTCCAAGATGAATCCAAGGTGTAGATGGAGGTTTGTTGCTATGGACAAATATTTAGTCTAGTGTGGGCTAGAGAACCCACGTGTCTAAGGATCAAACTTGTTGTGTTCACGGATCTTCGAGACCCCTGTTTTTCTTCCTTCATCAATATATCAAGGATATCTAGTTTTAAGGATCACGAAGAGTTATTTGTAAATATAAGGTGTAAAGGAGGTTTTCCTTTGAAAGTGAATTGTTATTCATTCACTTTTTATCATTTTGAAGATGTGGAATTAATTTTTCTATTCTTATTATATCTAGTTGGCTTACTTGGATCTTAAAAATATAGATATAAACTAAATAAGGATGTGATGTATAACTTGACTCAAGACATAAAAAATAAAAAAAAAGTATGATGATAATTGATTGTATTCAAGTGATGAAGACTTGTTTAGGCAACTTGGTTCTTTTGGCACTATGATTTGCCCATTAGATTTTCACAATGGTATCCACTAAACTTCCATACATACACATCAATAGTCAGTTCACCATAATCACTATATTCATAAGTAAACTACAAGATGCTACAATACTATCAATTAATTGTAAGAATCATGGAAACAATGCTCAATTTAATTCTACATTATAGTTACCCTTTTTATATTTGATTGAGGCCTTAATCATTACCCATAAAAAATATAGAATTCAAGAGAAGATCCATCGTGGTTTTCCATTGACTCATACGTCAACAAAGCAAAGGAACATAGTTTTCATGAACAACCAATGAATGTTACAACCTAAAATGATCTTTCAAGGCTTACACAAATGAGTATAACTAGGTAAGCAATTCAATGGTTAGTGTTCTTCTTGCATGTGTATATTTTGGCTCTAGAACAAGGTAAGTAGATCCATGGTTATGAAATAAGAAGTGGCTTTGAATCTAATGTTGTTGTGGGAAGTGGGCTTGTAGATATGTATGCCAAACATGGGAATGTTGATACTCCCCACAAATCTTTTGAAATATTTTCTAAATGAGAAGTTTTGTAATGGAATACAATAATTGTTAGTTATTCTCATTATGGCCACTCTCATTAATCATTTTCCTTTTTCAATGAAATGTAAGTCTAGAGCCCCCAGATGGGGTGATGGTGCAGGATACATGGCATGTTGAGGAGGTGCGCACAAGCCAGTGAGGTGAAGGCCATGTGACGGATCCATGCCAAGAACAACTGCCACTCCCATGCATTTAAATTCCCCTACAACGTCTGAGGCACCATTAAACCTGGTATGTCTGCCTCCTCTTGTTGTCCCCTCTATGGCGGCTTTCATTGAAAGCACCATTACTCTTTGCATGCGGCTCGGCCTTCATCTCCTCTAGCCACGTAGAAATGGCTCATTCTAGTTTTCCTCCTCCTTAGCGCTCTCCTACAACTGGTTCCTCTCCAGCCCCTCTCCGTCCACTTGGGGCTTTCCCCTCAGGCCAACCTTCTCCCCTGAGCCATCAGAATGTCGAGGCAAAGAGGCAAGCCAAGGAAAGGCTCGCCCTGGCATCCACTTCGGCCTTGTGCGCCTGCACCTCCCCCTGGCTCGTCCCCCTCGCACTCATCACTTTCCTCGCACTCCTCGCAGCCTGAACTTGAACCACTCACCACCTCTTCCCCGCCTGCCTCCCGGCTTGAAGGCTTGGTTCCCACGGATATCTCATGGGGCTTACTCTCAGGACCCATCCTGGACAGGGCCTCCACTTCTTGGGCACCTCCTGAAGTACCTCTAATTTCCCCAGCCAGCATACATGCAATTGCACCAGAAGCCTCCCCCACTAGCCCACCCTTGGAGGCGCTACCTTTTCTACGGGAAACCCAGCACAGGCCACACTCTTTCTCTGACTCCATCCCAGACTCGCAACTGCAGGACAGCCTGGCCATTCTCTACGGGTTGGTCTTTGAGCTCCGACAAGGCTTGGAGGACCTACAATTCCAACTGCAACTACTAGACGGGAAGACCTCTGCACTCCTCCAAATCCTCTCCACCTTCCAGGGGGCCTCCCACTCCACACCAAATACAGCGGGAGCAGCAAAGCACGCTCATGCAGAGACTTTCGGTAGGAGCGAACAGGTGCTTCCAGCAGAAGGTGGTAGCTTTGGGCAAGCCATGCACGTGGACAGGGAGGTTGCAGCAGCAGTGGGCTCACATGTGCCCAATCCATGGGAAGACACATTTTCGGATGCTAGATTGGACGGGGGTAATCCGGATGCCGACATGCAAATGGAATGGAGAGGAACACCTGTCGAAGAGAGCCCTAGGATGAGGCAACCCACGCCACCTGGCCAGGTTATAAGCCAAATGTATGACCATTATTGGGATTCTACTCATGTTTTAGTTTACTTCTCTCAGCTCAGCTCTGTGTACAGTTTTTACTAGATTGGTATGCATTTAGAACACAATACCGGCTGGCTGAACTAGCTTCCCCTTGGGGCAATTCAGTTATTATAGTACGACAATATGGAACAATATGTAACTCTGGTTTTGTTTTGAAGGCTCTTTATATATAAAAAATCTTACTTACAAAAAAAAAAATGTAAGTCCAGAGAATAAAAACCGACTCAGTCACCATGGTTAGTGTTCCTCATGTGTGTACCCACTTATTGGACCTTGAACAAAGTAAACAAATCCATGGTTATGCAATAAGAAGTGGATTTAAATCTAATGTATTCATGGGCAATGCATTTGTAGACATGTAGGTGAAATGCAGGGATGTTATCATTGCCAACAAATTCTTAAAAGAATGCATAAACAATAGGTTGGGTCACGGAATGCAACCATTGTTAGTTATTCCAAACGGCCTCCCTAATGTAGTCATAAAATTATTCTACAAAATGCAAGTCCTCGTCATAAAATCCACTCACTCACCGTGGTTAGTGTTTTTTCTACATGTGCATATTATTGACTTTGGAACAAGGTAAGAAGATCCAAAGGTTATGAAATAATAAGAATATTTGAATCTAATTTGTTGTGGGCAATAGTCTTGTAGATATGTATGCAAAATGTGGGAATGTTAATATTGCCCACAAATTATTTGAAATAATTCTTAAATGAGATGTTATGACATGGAATGCAATCATTGTTGTTTATTCCCATAATGGCCACCCCCATGAAGCATTGGCATTTTTCAATGAAATGCAAAACCAAGAAATAAAACTTGACCTAATCACCATCATTATTGTTTTTCCTACATGTGCCCATTTATTGTACCTAAAACAAAGTAAACAAACCCATGGTTATGCGATAAAAAGTGCATTTAGTTTAGTATTTGGGGACATTATTTGACATTTTTCAACCAATAGCAAACGAGGTCATCAACTAGATACTATAACAAATTCAAAATTATACAATGACTAAAGCATAATCATTCAATGAACAAAGAGAAATATAACATCATAATCTTAACCTTATGGGTTAACAATCATTCTTCTTGTTCTTCTTTAACTATCAAAAAAGAAAGGCCTCAACTCATACAAGTTGCACAAATCATTTAACAAAAACCAAAACTCAAGTTTTTATGAGTATCAAGTGCTATGTGCAATGATCAATGTCCATTACTAAAAGGATTTCATTGAATTCTTATAATATATCTCTCTATGAGCCTATAATGTTACAATGAACATGAACACAAAACATACCATGATCCAACTTATACAACATAATAAATGAAACTATGGAAGCAACAAGGTATCATACTCAAGCCTCAACACACTGAATCCATAAGCTCGCATCAAGCAACATCCAAAATCATCTTAGCTCATACCAAATACATGTAACATATCCACCCGCCTCGGTGGCCTTATTGAGGAAGAGGGGCATCATTTTTATCCTTTTAATTAATCCCTTTTGGGCTCTTACATCACCTTCTTTGCTCAACAATCTATCAAGTGACCTATCTTGCTAATGTTCAATCCTTCTTCAAAACTCTGTCAAACTTGTTTAAAATCCCTTACCTTGGCTCATTTGAAATAAATCATCCATATACATAAGTCACATTCAAACAATATATCAACCACTTTTAAAAAATGAGCATATCTAGGCCATTAGGCCTTTTTTGAATAACATGTCATGCACTTTTGAAATATCTCATCAAGCCCTTCTCGAAGATGTGCTAAATGCACAAGCAAAAGCCATCAACCTTATTCAAAAGTTCTCCTCCATCTCAAACGATATCCCCAATGACAAATCCATTGATCTCTTTCAAAATATGGTTGTCGACCACTTTCAAATGATCTACCTGAAATACCATCAGGCCTCCTTAAAATATCATCTTTTAATGCCCCCAATAGACCATCGAGCCAATTTGAATATCATCTTTCAATTTCCTTCAACTGGCCATTAGGCCACGTTAAAATAAAAACATTCAATGACCCCTAATAATTCATTGAACCAATTTGAATGAACATCTTTCGAATGGCCCCAATGGACCACTGAGCTTTCTTGAAAGAACGTTTTTTGAAATGCCTTGATAAACCATTGGACCTCTTCAAAAGAACATCTTTCAAAAGGCATTGATGAACTATTGGGCATATTCAAAAGATCAACTTCCAACCTTCAAAAAAAGAAGCAATCAAATTCTATTGAAGCAAAATGCAAGATGGCCCATTGGCCATACTTCGGACAACAACCTTTGAATTTCCCTGATAGGCCATCGAGCCAAATTTGAAGAACAAACATTTGAATTCCCCAATATGCCACTAGGAGAATTCAAAAAGAGAATATTTTGAGGGCCCTAATAGGCCATCAAGAAATTTCAAAAGAACAACTTTCAAAATTCCCTTATAGGCCATCGAGCAATTTCGAAAATACAACTTTAAAAATACCTCAATGGGCCATTAGGTGATTTAAAAAAGACAACTTTCAAATGCTCTAATATGCCATCAAACAATTTTGAAAAGACAACTTTTGAAATTCCTTGATAGGCCATTGGGCCTCATTGAAAGATTTCATTCGACTTTGAAACAATAAGGCAAATTCCATTCTCCTTATTTGAAGGTAATACTTCGAAATTACACAAAAGGGGGCTTTCTTCCCATTTGAAGAATACTTGAAATCAAACATAGGTGAGCTCACCTAACTCAAAGGAACCCTTTGAAGTGAACAACAAAAGAGTCATGTCGGCCACCATTTGAATTCAATCATTTTAATGCACAAAGGTCCTAGACTCAACACCAACCCGCAAGCTAAATGCCATTATACACAAACCATTAAAATTGGATCGTTCCCATGCTATCCATATTGATTGCATTTTGCAATTCCAAATGGCATAACATAAATTCGAATGCAAATTCACTATGGGAATTTGAATTACAAAAGCATGCAACCCATCAATGCAACCATCATGCATATATAAAACTTGAATGCAAAAAATAATTTAAGCCAAATAAACTCTGAGGCATTTCAAATTCACCAAGCAAATAGCCAAGCCATGCAACACATTAAACATCCATTAATTCCATACCAATTCATTCATAAGTATACCATGGCTTAACAACAGAATTATAAATGGGAATTGAGTAAAAATATGGAACACTTATCTTATGAATAATTTGGTCCAAGGAAACTAGCTTCTGGAGAGCAATTTTAAACCCAACAAGGAGAAATCCTCTATGGATTCCACCCCCCACTATGGATATGTGGCCACCAAGGTGAAGGAAACTATTTGTTTACACTTAGGTTACTCACTCAACCCAATTTTTCTCATGCTCAGCCAAACTATTTACCTTAGAACTCTCCAAGCAATACTCCAACGAACCCAACCCTGGCACTCCCTTCACTACCCCACACATCACAAGAAATATATTTCCCTTCTTTGTTTGACGATACATGGGGAACATTATTTCTTCAAGTACTATTTAGTGTGTGTAAAAGGATTCCATCCCATTGTATGCTTTTATGATCAACTCAACAATGTCATATCTTACCTTTTGAGCACAGGGTGAGCAATAATCTACAAGGATAATGGGTATGGATTCCTATCAAACTCGGCCTCTATGCTCCTCTACATCCTTCCATCTTTCTCTTCCAAGTTCACAACTTTCTCTTCGACAGCTCTATTGGTCACTTGAGAGCTTGAATTACATTCCCTATCATAACATGGGAACACCCATCCGAATATGATTCCACAATCCATAGGATGGATCCAATAGGAGAGTTTGGAATACATAACATCCCATATAATCCCATCATATCAAATTGAATAGCATAGAATGAATGAATCCATGGGATAGTCAATTCAAATTGCATGAAGAGAGAGGGCATGGGAAAGGAGATGGTTTGAATACCCATGTAATTCAAATCCCTATGGAGATGGAGGCTCTTACACTCCTCTAAAATTGTACTCAATCCCAATGCTCTCATAACTAAGGAAGGACGACTTCCCCACCAACCACCACCTACATTCAATGATTGGTGATTGGGATTCTTAATAAGGCACATGGTAAAGAGATGAAGGTTAGGATACTTAGGAAACTCGTTATTATTTATCAACCCCATGGACCCCTTTTCCTCTTCCCATCTAGTGGACTCATAGCCCCTCTTGTGCTCTTTCTCAATGAGCCTTGGACCTCTATATTAATTTCCAAAATAATATTTACATATCTTTGAGAATAGCATGGTAAGTCTACCTCATGGTACATAGAAAGAATAATAATCAAAAATGCATGCCTAGACATTCACTAGTCAGACCTTAGCCTTGAGCTTTGTGCTAGTAATTCATACAATATGTTTACATATTTTGATCCAGGTGGATATCGGTGGCCACCCACCTATTCCATGGGCTCGAAAAACAGTTTTCCATCTTGGCAGTTTTTTGGGTTCCAAACTTTTGGGGCCGTTTTGAGGCCCTAAACGACGTTTTTTGGAATTTGGGGCCTAGGTTACTGCCAATGGAATTGACCTAAGTTAGTCAAAAGTTGTTCTTCTTGGTTAGACCTTTCCAACGGTGTATCGAGCGCCCCAAACGGAGATCGTATGCAAAATTTACGCCCACAGGAAGTTGATGTATCAACTACCCCCATCGGGGCCTGCAAACCTTTTGGCTTTTCATCTTCCGGGGTTAGGGTTTTAGATTTTACTTATGTTAAAAAGGCCTTTGGAGCCTCATCGTAACAATCAAATTCTTGCGAATGCGAGTAGCCATCACATCTCTTCTCAAAGATAAGCTGCCACTATTCTAGCGAGTCTTTCACTCTGTATTTTTACAGTCTCTGTACATTTCTTTCATTAATAGAAATCGTGTATTATTGTATCTCTGTGTTTATGGTTGCATATATGATACATTTATGTTATATTATCGGATATTTGAGATATCTCTGGATATTTCTATATTATATCCCCGCTCTCATTTCGTGCCGAAAATAATCTAGATCATATTTTACATAAATGATCATTTATATAACTTGACTTGCATCACTATAACACTTGGCAGATGATTTGGTCCAATACAATCTAGAGGTTGAGACTATAGTCACTACAATACCCATCCCTTACAATAACATTGTCATTGGTGTTCTTTCCTTTCCGGAAATACTCCATGTTTTTCGCAATCCCTTTCACTGACTTGTGATGCCTCCAAGATCTTTAGCATTCTAGCATATGCCTACAACAATCATCAAAGGAAAAGCATGCATGTCATAGCCATTTGTGTAGCATTTATCCTATCCATAGGAATTTCAAATTCATAACTGAAGCATATATATTCATAACATAAGATAAAGTATGTAATTCAACCCAATACTTATATATATGAAAATATCTTTGCTCCACATGGCTTCCACAAGCAAGATTCAACTCATGATCCTCTTTGACACACCCAAAATATAAACTACCTTCTCAATCCTAGCTAGTATATAACATGAATCTCTCATAATAGATTCATTCAAGTCGCCTCTTCCTTGTTGCACTCACCCTTCTAGTCTTAGGCATCCCCTTCTTTTCTAAACAACCCCTCAAGTGATCCATCTTGCCAAGTCTTTCACATATAAGAAGAGTGCATACTTATAGAGTCTTAATGCCAAGGTATCCCATTGGAAACCTATAATATATTATAGCTTAAGGTGATCAAGGAATATCATAGGTTTCTAGTGTCATCATAGTAGTGTCCTCCCTGCACTTTCCAGCTTACAACGACCATCAATCCTTATTATATAGAGCCACCACCTCACTTGTATCATACACATATAGCTACCCTGAGAGGTCATTGTTGGGTATGTGTTATATTCTTTGCACAAGTAGTAGTGTCTAAGCGTATGCGACGGGTGCGCATAGGGGGTTAGAGGGGGGGGGGGGCACCAGGCCCCCCC
>CBVK0100728273.1:0-11519 GCA_900067695.1 Picea abies
GTTAAGGAATTAGGGTTTTGGACTAATCCAGGTCATTGGGTTAGGGTTTTGGATGCCGCTAGCTCCTATATGTATATTGTATTGTAAACAATGTAACACAATGAATGAACATAATATATGTTGGTTTTCCCGGTTTGGGTTTCCAGGGGAAAAATCTTTGTGTAATGTTTGTATTTGCCATTGTATCTTTTATGTTCTTTTCTGAATATCTATTTACAGTAGACATTGTACAAGGTTAGTATTTGCAATCATCATAAAAATTTCAATAATAAAGTTGAATATGTTTCATATAGAAACCATATTTCATAACTATGATGTTCCTTCTCATCATGTTTGGCCCTTGCATGTAGTAGTCACCGGCCTTCATTATGAACTTACACTCAATGACATATCCTAGATAATTCCACCCACAATTGTGTCCTTCCTGACAAATATTGCATTCATCAAAACAACAATGAGTATTCATGCATATAATCTTTCATTGAAACATTCACAACAACACAAGAAAAGACCATAGAATTATGATACACCAATAATCAATCATTCTCAACTATCAACATATTAAACATAATGAAATATCATTCACTAGATATGCATCACTAGCACAAGTAAGAATTCACACAATCCAATCAAATATATGCCAATACTCATGAATACACAATCACACTTTACACATCCACATGGTCTACACATGCACATTTACACCTTCTTCACATTCACCACACTTACTCACTACATCCTTGCACAACATTGAATACCATCCCATACTATAGTCCAAATTTATCCATCTTTCTATATGTATCTTGTCTCATGCATCTTGTCATGTGTGTGTTTGATATCATCTTCACATATTATAAATCTTGCACATCTTCCATGCACTTATACTTACATCCACTATCACCACCACCCTATCTCTCATGTCATAGAATCCACCTTGACCAACTAGAAAATTCATTCAACTCTTCAACACATATGGACACCTTTTCTTTAGTCCAAAAACACCACAAGGAATGTACCCTCCCTTCACTACTCAACAATCCCCAAGGAATACTATGTGGCCTCTCCTTTCACCACTCATTAGTCCCTTAGGGAACCCTTACACCTCTTACTCAACTCAGCACGACTTTATGTTATATGAATGCTTTAAAACATTTTTAAATTATGTACATGCCCAAGTATTCATGCATTTACCATACCCATACCTAGGTGTAAATAGCATATATGCATTCAAATGTCATAAAGCATATCAATTAAGATACCAAAGCATGGCTTAATGAATTCTTACCTAATTCCCTTCGACACACATGTAATATTGGCCTGACCAATTTTATATATGTATGGTTTTCATTGATATCTCTTGATCCAGATTGGATCACTATATTATTTTTCATGTATCTCAATGCTTTATGGGTGAAAAAATTGGAGGAATCAGCTTGCAAATCCATTTTAGCAGTTGGTCCCAATTTGGAAATTTGGGTCCAAAAAATTGTCTAAAATATTATGGAGCCATTTTGAGGCATTAAACGACACTTTTTTATGGTCCAAACCTTATTATGGAGTTGTTGGCTATATTCTACACATCGATGCCTTTCCAACAGTGCAAGAATCACCTCAATCGGAATTCTTATGTGAAAGTTATACCTCTTGCAAATTGACCTACCGTATTGATCACCATGGTTCGAGTGGATGCCACATCAACCCCCATTACTTAAACATGTGGGACTATCCATGTAGTGGATTTTCTAGAACATTCTAGAAGGTCCAAAGCTATTCACTAATTGAGGGTTGATAAAGTTAATACCCTAACCCTAGATGGCTATCAGGCTATGTTAAATACTAGGCCGCAAGGAGGAGAAGGGGTTTCATTCTTTGGCATTGTATCTTGTTACATAGCTAAGAAAAACATCTGAGAGTGGTATTCTATGAGAATAACAGAGGATGAGAGATTTTGTAGCGGCCATACATTCCATAGTTTCAAAGGTAACTCCATAGAGAGTTCATCTTTCTTTGTACTTTCATTTGAAGAAAAGAGACTACAACAGCCTCACCTTCTAGGTGGGTTTTCTCCCGTATTGGGTTTTCCGGGTCATGTCTTGTGTTTATTTGTGGATGGTGTGTGAGTAAAGATTTCAATATTTTATTAGATCTTTTGTAACAAATTGTCCAGTGTAATATCCACTATAGTTTACAGATCATATTGGTATCATAGTAGGTTTTCTTCGGAAATTTGTGGAAAATTGTAGGATCTAGGAATCAGCGTAAAGAGAAGTCACAGAAACCCTAGCCATGGTCGATGTGTATGTTCATAACAACCCTTGATATATAGCATAGGAGAGATTTGTGAGGTTGGAAGAGCAAGTCATTGACATATCTCACAATATGTCCCTCCTCATGGCAGCTCTAGCAAGCAAGTTCGGGTTGTTTGGAGAAGTTGGAGGATAGAACTCAAAGACCGGATCAAACAGGAAAACAAAAGATAACAAAGACCAAGAAAAGGAATCACAAAAAGAACCCGAGAAAGAGCAGTCAAGTTCCAGTTCCATAAACCCTACATTGTCTTTATTCAAGATGGAAGCGAAAGTGGACATAGAGCCATACCAAGGTGAGATCGATGCATTAAAACTAAATCATTGGTTGCAACAACTAGAAGTTTATTTCAGTGTTCACCATATAGATGAAGAATAAAAGATATCATTTTCCAATTTCAAGTTAGAGGGCCATGCTTTAACTTGGTGGGAAATCCATACCGGAACACTTAGGCTAGAGGGTGATCCACCAGTAAGTAGGTGGGCGGACTTCAAAACCCTCATCAAGTCCCAATTCTACCCTATCATGTATGTAGAGGTCCAATGAATCTGGTGGCACTACTTTAGGTAGAAGCAAGGGCAGAGTGTACAGGAGTACACCACCAAGTTCAAAAAGATGGCCTTCATGGTGGGTATCTCTCCCAAGACCCCAAATGTACTCCTTAAGTATCTTAGGGGTCTTCATAGCCATCTACGAAAGAAAGTGATGGTTTTTAATCCAATGATAGTCGAACAGGCATGTGTACAAGCAAAATATCTAGAAAACATAGGCCACAAGAAAGGCTAGTGAAGCGGTTCCAAGCAGAAAGAGCACCAGGAAGCTTCCAAGGAAGGGAAGAAGAAGTGAAAATGGGGAAAGGGTAAGAAGACGATAGCCATTGCACATCAGTGCAAGGATCCCAACATCCATTGCAATATTGATGATCAGATCGAGGAAAAGTGTTGGAAACTACATCCAGAGATGAACCCAAAGAGTCGCAAGAAAGATGTAAAGAAAAAGAATCTTCTAGCCATAGATTCAAGCAATCAAGTTGAAAGCATCTTCTATGTGGATGAGAATATTGTTTGCACATCAATTCATAAAGAGGTGAATCTGAGTATCCTTCATCACCAAGAAGAGAAGGAGATTACCAAGCTCTTCCACATCAAGATTCAGGTCAAAAAGACAAAGACAGACACTCTGTTCGACACCAGTTCACAAGATAATTTCATAGCAGTGGATTTGTTCAAGAAGCTTGGATTGGAGGTTCAAGATCATTCTAGCCCCTATCCATTGGGTTAGGTAAACAAGGATTCAAAGATAAAGGTAACGAAACAGTCTAAGATTAAATTTGTTGTAAGTGTTGATTTTATTGATGAAGTGGAATTGAATGTAGTACCCCTTAACGTATCTGGAGTAGTGTTTGGAAGCCCCTACATGTATATGAGGGATGCAATCTTCATACGGAGAGCCAACCAGTATCGACTAATCAAGTATGGGAAGTCCTACATCATCAATGCGCATAAAGGCAAGTCAAAGATCTCACTAGTAAGTGCCAACCAAGCCAAGAAGTTGATTAGTTCCAGTAAGAAATATATTTTACTTTTCTTAAGAGAAAATCAAATTGAGGATGAGTCGATAAGAGCAAAGGAATCCCTAGAGGGGTGTACTAAAGAGAAGAAACATCATTTGGAGGAATTTCTACATGCATACAGAGAAGTGTTACAACATCCTAAAAGGATACCACCTAAGAGGAATGTGGATCACTAAATACAATTATTCCCAAACTCCCCATTGTCGAATATTGGGCTATATAGATAGTATGTTCTAGAAGAAAATGAAGTAAAGAAGCAGTTGCAACATTTGTTGGATCAGGGTGTGATTCTACCAAGAACCTCATCTTGTGGGTCACCTATCATAATTGTACCAAAGAAGGATGGGACTTGGTGAATGTGTATTGACTACGAAGCATTGAAAAAAATTACACTAAAAAATCACTACCCTCTTCCTAGGATCGAAGATCTGTTAGATCAGTTGTAGCACACAAAATATTTCACCAATATGGATCTCAAATCATGATACCACCAGGTACGCATCAAGGAAGAAGACACCTAGAAGATAGCCTTCAAGACAAGGCAAAGTTTGTATGAATGGTTGGTCATGTCGTTTGGTTTATGTAATGCACCAACTACATTTATGAGACTAATGAATGATGCATTATGCCCATATATATTCATTTGTTATAGTTTATTTGGATGATATATTGTTTTATAGTGATACTTGGGAGGAGCACATCTCACATCTCATGTAGGTGTTAAAGGCTCTAAAGAAGCACCAATTGTTGGTTAACCTCAAGAAATGTGAGTTTGCTCAGAAGTCTTTGGTGTATTTGGGGTATGTAATCAGTGGATGTGAGCTAAGGATAAATCCCGCAAATATGGAGGCCATCATGAAATGGTCAGTTCATACAAATTTCACTAAAGTTGGGAGCTTTGTTGGGGCAACACAGTACTTGAAGAAGATCATAGCTTCATTTTCAATAGTAGTTGCACCACTCCACACCATAACAACCAGTGGCAAGATTTTCTAGTGGGGGAAGAATCATCAGAAGCCTTTCGATGAGATAAAAAGAAATATCAGTCAAGCACCAGTTCTTGCATTAACAAACTTGCAAAAGCCTTTTAAAGTGGAGACATATGCAAGTGGATATTCCATGGGAGCAATATTAATGCAAGGAGGAAGGCCTACATACTATCATTCTGAAATATTTCATGGGGCATTTCTCAACTACTCTACCTATGACAAGGAACTACATGCCCTAGTTCAATTTGTCAAGAAGTGGAAGCATTATTTGATGGGAAAGGAAACCATCATCCACACAGATCACTGACCACTACAATATTTGCAGGCCTAGAGTAACCTACAACAAACTAGACATTACAAGTGGATGGGGTTTTTACAGCAATTTCATCTAGTCATCAAGTATAATAAGGGAAGCACAAACAAGTTGGAAAACATGTTTTCAAGGCCACCTACATCCAATATTACATCTTTGGGAACTTTGACACACATGGAGCCTTTTACACATGATGCATAAAGAGAGGCATACACAGAAGATGAGAACTTTAAGGAGGCGTTTCATCAGCTACGAGGCCAAACTCATATAGAAGAAGGTAACGACAAGGATGATTATCATTTCCAAAATGGGTTACTCTACAAGCTCGACAAAATATGTGTCCCTAAAGGTGAACAACTGCAGGTTATCAAAGAATCTTACACCTCCAAGATTGTAGGACATTTTAGTGTTGGGAAGATAGTTTCCAACTTACAGAGGTATGTGTATTGTCCTAGAATGCAAGAAGATGTAGCATGGTATATTAGAGGATGTATACTTTGTTGTACCAGCAAGTCCAAAAATAGGAAGCAAGGTCTATACCATCCCTTACCTGTACCCACTTAACCTTGGGAAATCATTTCCATGGATTTTATGGGAGGGTTACTAACAACCAGGAAGGGACATGACTATTTATTTGTGGTAGTTGACAGGTTCAGCAAGATGTGCATTATCATGCCTTGTAAAAATAACATCAGCAAATAAGAAGCAGCAAACAAGTTCTTTGAACAGGTCTGGGTGCACTTTGGGATACCATGGAGCATCATCTCAGACATGGATACTAGATTTATCAGTGCATTTTGGAATACAATGTGGGAGAAGATGGACACTAAGTTAAAGATATCTATAACATTCCATCCATAGACAGGTGGGTAGACAGAAGTAGTCAACATGACCTTGGTGAAGATTTTGAGATCAAAGCCAACAACTTTTGAGACAAATCTGAAATAATAATTACACATCAAGTCAAAAAGTGAGATCAAAACCAGCAATGATGTTATGAATTCAATTCTGAATTACAGCCAAAAATATTCTCTTCATACCCCTGCATGGGTAAGGACCAAAATAAGACTTAGAAGTCAAAGGTGGAATGTTACATCACACGAAGACTATTGGTGTCTTCTAAGTAAAGATCGAGACTAATAAAACTAGATCAACAAGCCACAAATGCGCCACTATCTTGACTCTGGGAAAAAATTATAATCAGCACAAATTAATTCAGAAGTCAAATAAGAATTAATAGACTATCAAAACAAGTGATTGACCTTTGGAAGCATGTCAATAATCTATGATTTCCAATCCTTCTTATTGCCACCTTCAGTAAAACCTTGCTATCAACAAGAAGATTTAGCCTTCAAGTAATTCAGAAGTGAATGGAAAATGAATGTAATCTCACTTTAGAGCAAGAGAAAACCTTATCAGAGTTTGTGCCTCTCTATTTCTCGTGCTTGTCCCTTCATCAAGTTCTTCTATTATTCCTTAAAGGTAGTTTTGATTAGTTCAACTACCTTTAGTTAGGTAGTTAATTAAATTTAGTTAAATGGGACAAATTTTAAATAATAATCATAATAATGGTTTTTAATAGATAATAACTAATAGGTGGGGACCCCTTAAATAACTTTATTGTTTAATTTTCAAAATATTCCCTTGTACCTCCATAATTGCAATATGCATACCATCCATAAAATAAATTTACATTGGACAAACCCAAAAAACAATTATTCTATAAACACACTTGTGACTCCCAAAAATAAATTAACCATGCCAAAAATACATATATGTTGTCCAAAAAAGTAAAAGTGCAAGTCAGTCATCAATAAACTGCCACAGGGAGTCATCATAGAATAAAATTAAAAGTCATATTTTTTCTGTGAGGTTGTCCTCTTTTGTCCAATGTCATAAGATGAAGCCACCATGTGTCTCTATAAATATGCCTTGGTAGATTGCATGTCTTCATTTAATGATACTTCAGGGTGTGTATCACCAAAGGTGATATTCTTATGCTCGTGTTTTTGGGGAATAGAATGTGAGGTAATAGAATGGGAAGATGAATCGGAACTAGGTGACATGGCAAGTTTCTTCCCTTTACTAGGTTCAGGTTCCTAAGCCAAGGCTTTATTTTTATTGAGTTGTTGAGCAGATAGTGCATGTGAAGCCATGGAAACATCGGGTTGAAAAGGTTGTTTAGGAGGAGGTAGAGGTAATGGAAAATATACACTAGGACATCCATGGTGATGGGATTGGGGATCATGAAGAATTTCATTCCATCCATATTTGACTGGAATCTCAGGCTGTAAGTACACATGTGGTTGTATAGGTATGTCGGTGATGTTGGAATGAGGTTGTAATGGAGGTTTGATAGGTGGTGGAGAAGGATTAAAATATCATGGGCCTGCAAGGTTGATATGACCAGTTTGTAGGAGTTTATTAAACTCCTTGGAATTAGCATCAAAGTGAACAGAGAATATAATTCTCTTTCTTCTGCCCCTAGTCCAACCATCTTGCTGCCCTTTATTCCAATTTCCTTTGTTTCCTTTATTATCTATGTTAGATCTATTGTTGCCCCGACTAAAAAAACCCATCTATTAAACATGAAGACTAGATCAGAGTATGTATACCATAGCAATTAAAACATCAAATACATTTTTCATTTAACATAAGTTTTAGAAGTAACTCTGACTCGATCAACAATCAAGCATGCAGTAAACCAGGGATAAAAGAGAAGAGTAACTCAAAATCAAACGTTTTGCTATGTTTTGAAATATTTCAGATATCATAACTCATACAACTGATATTTATTCAAGAACATGGGATTTATAATGAAATGGGAAAGATGGCAGGTTTATAATGGATGGAAAGTGAAAATAAATGATAAGAAAAAGAGATTCATGTTCATAATTAAAACACATCAGTCATCAACCTTCAACCAATATTTCAATTAATACCCAATGCATGTCAATAATCTTACCATACATGCCATGTCAAGTATCATCTACATTGACTTGCTTCACAAATAAGTACTTGCATTTACTTATGTATCAGGGGAGAAGAATGGGAAATTAAAATTAAACATGATGTTGGGAATTTAGGAGCAATTTATGTAAAACGGAAGTATGAAGGGGATTGGACCTGAAAACAATAGCAATCAACCATTTAAAAAACTTGTGATCTTTCTTTCAATGTTCATTATATTTTTGTCATCTTAAATTTGTCTTTGAATGTTGAAAATACAGTTCTGTAACAGAGTTCATAATTAAATAAGAACAATCATTTGACCATGTATCATTTTCCAACTCTTCTCTTATTCATAGATGTAACAATCCAAAAGTATATGCTCTCATCAAACTGTTAGCAACCTTCTTTTAGAAAATAAATTTTATTTCATACAACAGGGGAAAGAAAGATGAAGTTAAAATGATATATGTTTTTGGGAATTTATGAATGATGTATGAAAAATGAAGTAATAAGGGATTTGTTCATGTATATAAGATAAAAAATATATATATATATGTATTTTCTAATTCCTTATGACCTGGTCATGTTTTATTTCAATCCATGTAATCATGCCCAATAATCAAATAACATGATTGTACTCATTCCAGAAAAGATTTTGAATCGCATAGGTAGTAAAAAATTCACCCATTATTGATTTTACATTCACTATATAAGTTTAGTAGTATAAGCTTAAAAACGAGTCAAATATGTATATATGAAGAATTGGTTCTAATATATGAAACCAATAAAAATAATATATAATCAACCAGGTCAATTTTGTGATAGGGTTTTAATATCTCCAACAATCCATATAAAATATAACACACAGGTCGAAATCCTTCAAATGTTTTTCTTAATCAAAACTTGGTGCAAGAACTTAGAACCTCTATGCAAATATTTCAAACCCAAATCCTTTTAACAAAAACCACCACATATTCACATTGCAAACCAACAAGGGTTGAAACTGGAAATGATAACATTGGTTAAACCCAATTGTCATGTAAATATATTTATTAACGAATTGCCCAAGCACGGGTTCGGGTTTCAGGTCATGCAAAAGGACATTAATGTTGGCCTCATATTCCATTTCTTCTGCATATATAAAAGTGTCAATTTATCAGGTCGACAGGATACAAAACCTTATGAAGCTTGGCCAAACATTTCCCATGTTATGCAATGTACACGGCTTAGATTCAAGGTTCAGCAATAAGGAAACAATAATCAATTAATTTTTTAAATTAACGGTCGAGCCCCATGATAGGGTTTGTTACCAAGACAACCAAAGAAACCTCTTTGTAATGCTACTACTTAAGATGGAAAAATTGAACAGTGGGTATGGAAAGACAATGGCATTTGAAGAATACGGTTTTGAAACCCATTAAATTTTCTTCATTTTTGCTCTAAGCTACAACATAGTTTTAAGGTTCGGGCATATTTTTCTTAAAGATAGTTTTAAGGTTCGGGCATATTTTTCTTAAAGACTGTATGAAAACCAAAACTCTAGTTAAAAACACAGAGTTCACATAGTTTGGACTGAAACATTGCTTTTCAAGTCAAGGGTTTATGCAAGAAGATTTCTAACAACAAAGATTTATGGAATAAGGATCATTTTCTTCAGAAGTAAGTGAAACCAGGTTGAGAGGAAGAACAAGTATAAGAACACTCGTATTACTTATTGTTCCTAAGGTCTGCACCTGACTACTAAGTGCAGAGCCAGGCCACTGCAGTTGTTGGAATGATTGGTTTTTATAAGTTTGGTTTGTTTATTTTGATGGTCAGCTGATGGATGAGCTTCAAGGGCATGGATCCAGTTGGGAAGTTCAACAATATTCACCACAATGTTTCCCTTAGCCAGTGGAATTCATTCTGGTGTAACAAATAAAAGATGTAAAAGTATAACAGGAACACTAACAAGCATACAAATTGTCACTTGTAGTTGGAAAATTTAGATCTAACACATTGCATTAAATCTAAAAGAATAATTGGAATACATATCTCAACATGTTATAAACACATTAGTTGAAAGAGAAAGAATATTTTCTTTGCAAGACATTCAACATGCATCCAAATAAGAAGAACAGACAAGCAAGATTGAGAAAAAGACAGTATGTTCACCAAAAATTGTATTCATTGAGTAGAAATCTTTGTAGATATTTACACTTCATAAGCCCAATCTATATCCTGATAGATTGATGCACCCCAAAAAAGATGAACCACTTTCCATTATGTTGGGGTCCTATAATCATAGGTAACTTGATTCTTCAGCTGTTTATTTGGCATTGCTCCCGTGATGAAGACATATGGCTTGCTGGGCTCGGTTGATTCCATTTCCCCCTCCATCCATTTCACCCGATCATTCATCACCCTGCTGCATCCTTCATCCACCTCTGTGCCACTCACTCCCTTGTCCATTTATCCCATTGGCTACATCTTGCCCACCACTCATCCCTGCATAAACAAACTTAGGATAAAAAATATTAATTAGATTATTTTAATAAGATAATTAATAATCAATAATTAATTAGATTAATTAATAATTAGTAATTAAGTTAGTTTGTTGTCCTCGAGGTGTAGGACAGTCGGTGACGGAGTGTGTTGTTAAGCCACTCCGTGATGTTAAAGTCACCGGTTCGAAACCTGCGGGGACAAAAAATCCAACCATGTTANNNGGGACAAAAAATCCAACCATGTTAAGGGTTGGTGTGGCTCAGGCCGGGTGTGATCCCCGGGTGATTTTGACGGCTTAGATGCCCCTGAGTCACGGTTTCTCAAGCCACAGGTTAATCGCGTAGCCAACAGGTTCCGCACAAATTAACAAACAAAAAAAAAATTAAGTTAGTTTGTTTAAGTTAGTAATTAGGTTAGTGTTTTAAAATTAAAATATTAATTAAGAAATTAAATAAAACATATAAATTAAAAAATAAAACAACAATATTAAACATAAATTAAAATAAATAAATAAACAAAACAAATAAATACAAAACAATAAAGAATGAAAATGAAAACAAATAAACAAAATAAAATAAAAGTTACATATAAAATAAAACACGTAGAAATTAAAAAAATAAATAATAAACAAAAAAACATATAATAAAACAAAACTAAAAACAACAAATAATAAAAACAAACAATAATAAAACGACACAAAATTAAAATTAAAATTAAAAAACGAATTAATAAACACAAAAATAAACATATCCTAAGTTTTAAACACCCACATACTTCCTCATGTATTGGACCCCCCCTTACGTCACTTAACCAAAAGGGGATCTGAGTAAGTGGTTTTTCCAGGGACAAGTGTCACTGTATGGTGAACTCAGACCCCCCCCCCCCCCCCCCCCCCCCC
>CBVK0100728274.1:0-23800 GCA_900067695.1 Picea abies
GGTGGGCTCGAGTCCTCGAAATCATTGCGCTTAAGAAAATCATTCCAACAGTCTCGGTGTAACCCCAAATGACAAACCACAAGCATTTTAATTAACCCAAAGTGAAAAAGGTTGTTATTGGCCTGGTTCCGTTTGTATCTTTTAGACATTTTAAACAGACTTCTATGCAAGTAATAAGGCATATTAAGCTCATAGCCCATGAAAACCATAAGTAGCCAAAGGTGGTACAATAAAATGAAACCATACCGGTCCTCGCAGGTGATAAACTTCTTGGTTATCATCAACAAGTCGTGCCAACGCTGCTTGAGCATATTCGCGGGAAAACCTTTGTCACAGGAGCTCACCCTTCGTGACTGGAAGAGAAATGTCCACGGGACATCTTCCACTTTACAATTTTTTGACCATCTTTACCCAGTAGCAGGCAGACCGGTAGCTAAGCTGAGAAATTGCTCGTCAATTTCCAATTGGACATCCCTAACCTTGGCTCGGCAGCCATCAAAGGTTAATGTGAATTTCCGAGCCACACAAGGGTTAAAGCCATCGAACTTTCATATGAACGGGAGCCATCCAAATTCCTCAAGGTCGTTGTAAGCACTGTCGAACATCAACAAAGCTTGGAAACCATTAGGTTCAGCCCTCACGACTGGAGCCATGGTGCGGGCGCATGGTAGGGTTTGGATTGAACACAACAATACACAGGAGCAAAAATCGTTTGGGTTAACAACTACGAGCGCTCAAAGGGGAGTAAAATTAATGTGCGTGTGCGAGGGTGGTGGGATTATCACTGCCATGCAGTAAAGTAATGGCAAAGTACAACGTTGTTCAATCAATCATGACATCATTCAAACCATATTAATCGGCCAACCCAAGATTTAAACGGTGGATGACATACCAATGAGCCATCGTATTGTTTGAAACCATGAATGTTCAACATAAAATCAAACCCAAAGTTAAATATGTGCCTGTAATAATTCAAACCAGCGTTAAATCAAAAAACCAAATGTTTAACCAATGCGCCATTGCATAACTTCAAACTATTGCCATTCAATATGAAATCAGACTCATATGTTACCCATGCGCTTGTTGCATAAAGTTTATAACATTGTGACCAATGATTTTATAAAATCGACAAGCTAAGAGCTTATAATAATAAGGATCACATTATATAAAACAAGATCAACCATGACCCTTATGAAATCAAATATAACCCATAAATTTACATGCTCAATACCTTATCAATCAAATAAAAATCAAGTTGCACAATCAAAGTAAGAATAGGCAAATGGACATAGTTCGAAAAATCATTCCAGCCACTTAATAATAAACCAAGGGTAAGTGCCTTTCAGAATATCAATGAGAAGATCATGTAACGATGGAGGAGTTTTCACGCTTTCAGTCGTGAAAACTAAATCGAAATCAATTTGCAAGTATCGCATGAAATGAAAATATCGTCTATTTGCAACATGCGGTGGAAATTTGAAGTTCAAGAGACATAGGTGTAGGCAGCTTTTAAGGAAATGGAAAAAATTGAATTGGCTGCCAACAATGAGTTACCCATTCCTTTCACTACATAATTGTCACTTTCTTTAATTCTCTAAGATTGTTGTGAAAATTCATCAACAGTGGGGAGAACCTAATGGTCCTCTTCTCCATCCAACATGGAGGGATTGAAGAGCCTTATATACTCCAAACTCACCATTGAGATCATTTTCACATAAGGACCGAAGTCTCATTCTGAAGGCATTCTCATTCACCTGCACAATAATATCAAAAGGTATGTATCTAAGGGGATATAATTTATTCAATAATCCTTTCAATAATTCCTTTTAGAGGTATATCCACACCTTATATCCAACATGCAATTTATGATATTCTCTATGTTGTTCATTTCTAGATTTATATTGTTGATGGCTTCTCTCAAGCTTCAGAGTATTTTCCTAATCTTGTCCACAAATGTGTTTTCCTTGTTCTCATATCCTTGCAACTATGCTTCATCCTTCTACTACCCATACACAATATGAAATGGCGAGGGAGGTAAATAGTCGAAGAAAGTCTCAAAAGGTGATTTTTTGGTGGAAGAACATAGTTCTTAATTATATGAGTGTTGGATTTACACTGATTGCTTGTCCAATGTCCTTGGATGTTTTCTATTGTACCCTCTCAACAATTATACCAAATTCCAGTTGACAACTTTCATTTGTCCATTAGTCTAGGGATCAAATGCATTGGAATACCTCAACTTAGTATCCATTATCTCATAGAGTGTTGTCAAACATCTACCCAAAAACCTATTATATCAATTAGGTATGATGGAGCTTGGAAATCCAAAAATGTACCCACACATAACTGAAGAATAACTTAGTTACTTCTCATCTAGAGACCATCTTGTTGCATGGAATGAGCACACACATATTGTTGAAATGATCTACCACAACAAATAATCGATCGTGTCCTTTCTGTGACATAGCAAAACCTCCAACAAAGTCCATGGAGATGCTCTCCTAAATATTGCTTGGTGTTGGCAGTGGCATACAAAACCAAATCCTTTTGTTGCTTGGATTGTTGGTGATACAAAGAATGTAGTCTCCAACAAATTTTTCCATATTATCCTATATATTTGTCCAATATAGATACCTCTGTGAATTTGGCATTGGCTTCATTAGCCAAAATGCCTAGCAATCATGAAAGTGTGGTCTTCCTTCATCAATTAAATCCTTCTAACATGTGGTATGAATTTTTTTTCTAAATTGTATGGAAACCCATCTTGGAGGCGATATTAATTTCGTTCCATGATTTGATTGGTCTCTCTTTTAGTTGCTTGTATACTCCTCTAAAATATTCATCTCCCTCATAGTCTTGATTCTGTAGTTCATGAGTGAAGGGATCACGTTGCATTATCACTCAAATGAATGCAATATTATTCAATGGGGGTTGTGAAAGCATATCTTCTAGATTGTGTACCTAATTATGAGGTGGAATTGTTGCAATAACCACAATCACTTGTAATGTCTCACTTGTTTCATCTTGGTTTGACTTTGTAGGTACTATAGGGGTTGGTGATCAGTGTGTATGATGGTCTATTTTCCCAAGAGGTTTTTCTTCCACTTCTTCACCCCTTGCACAATTACATAGATCTCTTTATCAAACATGGGTAGTCAATTATTTATTCATGAGACAACTCTTAATGATAACATATTTGTCTTCTTGTGTTATGATCCAAATTCTTAAGATATCATAATAAACCAAAAGTACACACCATGTACACCAATGTGAGTGCGGAGCACAACCCCAATAAAGATAAGTTACACAATGAATCCTTAAATAATAGGAGAACTACCTCCAAATACCCAAATACATCATATATCCAAATCAGTTATCCTTCATAATGACTACGTGAACTCTATATATACTTATTCACACATTACACATGAGGCCCCTTCATTATTAGGTCAACCCTATTAGATATACATTTACACAATGTACATATAATACATATATGGCCCCTCTTAGGATCATATCATATACATTAAACCCCATATAATCCCCCCTTGGGGTCATATCATAGTACCCTCCTTCAAAAATCTTTTTCCTCAAAGCTTTGCAATTAAAGGATTTACATGTGATGAAACCAAGTCATATGATTTTATTATGTTCCTTCTTTCTTTTTTCCACTGATGATGATCCATATTCCTCCTATTGGGGTCATATCATATACATTGAACCCCATATATGCCCCCCTTTGGGTCATATCATATACATTTAACCCCATATATTCCCCCCTTGGGGTGATATCATCTTCCTTGCTTAAATATTGTCTCTAATGCATATCCATTGGCATATATCTCCAAATCAAATGGACATTGTAAATTAGGCATGGCTAGGACCAAATCAATGTTAATAATCCTCTTCAGTTCTTTGAATGTTGATTGTTGTGGCTTACCCCAATGGAAATTCTTCCACTTGGAAGTCATGGAATGAAATGTTGCTACTACCGGGGAGAATTTTCAATGAACTTCTTCAAGTATTGAGTTGCTCCCATGAAAAAACTACCTTTGTCAATTTGGTGGGAAGAAGCCATTGGTTTATGGTTGTGATCTTGTCTAGATCCACGTTCAGTTCTCCTCCACCAATCATGTGTCCAAGATAAGTCAATGACTCCCTGAAATCACACTTCTTCAGATTTGCAATCAACTAATTCTTATTTAATATATTTGGTATCTATGTCACATGTGAGATGTTATCTTGCCAAGTATTATTGAATATTAGTATGGCATACAAGTACACAATTGAAAATGTGTCAATAAAAGGATGCAACAAATCATTCATTAATCTCGTGAAAGTTCAAAGTGCATTACATAAACCAGAAGGCATTACTAACCACTCATACAAACCTTGTCTCATCTTGAATGTTTTCTTCCACATGTCTTCTACTTTGATTCTCACTTGATGGGCACCTTATTTGAGGTCCATATTAGTGAAGAACTTGCCTTGTTGTAGTTGATCCAACAAGTCATCAATCCTTGGAAGAGGATATCTATTCTTGAAGGTGATTTTTCTGAGGGCAGAATAGTCAATGCACATTATTTATCTTGCATCCTTCTTTGACACCATGATGATGGGTGAACCACATGTTGATATGTTGGGCCCGATGACTCCTTGATCCAAAAATTGTTGCAATAGCTTATTCACTTTTTTTTATTTGATGATGGATGGCCTATATATTCCAATATTTGGTAGTGGAAACTCCAATAACAATTTAATCACATGCTTAACCTCTCACTTGGGTGGAATCCCTTTAGGTTCTTGGAACACCTCCTTGTAGGATTCAATTATTTGTTTTAGTTTTTGGCACTAGCTACTATCCACTACATCCTTCCCATGATTTCTTCATCTCTAGCTCATTTCCTTCTCCTTGTTGCTCTCCTTCTCTCAAAAATAGAAAGAAAAGCTTCTTTGTGATGCCAATTATTCTCCTATCCTCCTAAGCATTGATCAAAGAGAGTTTAGCTTTGTCCTTGTGTTCAATCATGGCATATGCCTTCCCATATTTGATAACACTATACCATATTTCTATCCTCATGAATATTGCATATATTACATACAAATATGGCCTTCCCAAGATGACTCCACATGTGCCCAATGGAACCACATCTTCTATCACTTCATCCACAAAGTTCTAGTTGATGAAAAACTTTAATATACATTTTTTTCCTAATCTCAATTATATGCCATGTCTCCCAAAGGGTATGGTTGTGGATAATAATGAGTCTTTAAGCCAATCTTCTCAACCAATAGTCCAGAGATAAATTTGTATTTTAAATCGTGATCAAACATGCAATCTACCTTACTCTGGTTCATGTGGATCTTGATGTAGAACAACTCTATCATCTCCTTCTCTTCCTTGTAACTACAACCAACCAATTACACTTTGATATAGGTGGATATCTGTCTCAAAACAATTTTCTAGCAATTTTGGTAGTTTACTATTTTTAATAGTTTTTCACTTTTGAAGCTGTTTTGAGGCCCTAAATGATGTTTTTTTTGGGAAAATGGGTTGTATTATAATAATTCATTCTATATTTCCCCTAAAATGAATCTCCTCGATTATACCTTTCCAACGGGCTATCATACGCCTAAAACTGAGATCGCATGCAAAAGTTACGACCCCGGGAAGTTGATGTAGTAACTTACCAAAACAGGGCCCACATGACTTTTGGCGCTTCATCTCCTAGGGTTAGGTTTTTGGATGTCTAGGGTTTTGGCATTCATTTTTATTGTAAAAATTCCTTTAGAGCCTCATTTTAATCATCTTCTTGTGAATACGTGCAACTGTCACATCTCTTCTCAAAGATAAGCCGCCACCATTCCAGCAAGCTTGTTTCCGTTGCATTTTACAATTTCATCTTATTTCCTTATTGAATAGAAAATCGGTTTTACTATATCTCTTTTATTTTGTGTTAAGCACCTATTAATAATCTGTAGTCATTTCATTTTGCTCATAAAATCTAGATCACACTTCCTTCTAAATAGTAGTACAACTAATCTTCCCTTCTATGTCTAAGGTATTATCCACCCTCTCCTCGACATCCAGAGTTATCAAAACCTTCTTCTTCCTCCTCTTTTGAAAATGATTAGGGCGCGTCTCAAGGTGAAATTTCCAACATCTTCTTCAATGTGTCCCCTTTTCTCACAAGCATTACATTTCTTAATAGAAGGGGTTTCTTCTTATGTTTATGCTACATTATTCTTGTTGGTCCACTTCTTCTTCTTCCATTTTCTCTACTACTCTTATGATTGTTTTTGCTTGTGTGTGTTAGACTACTACTTTAGTTTGTCTCCTTTAAGGCTCTTTTCTTGAACACTTGCTTCATCAATTTTATTAGGTTTAATATTTCCAATTACTTTCAAATTTGAGGAATAAATGTTCCCAAATACTTGATCAACATATATATACTTTTGAGAGAGACACTCATCTATATATCTCTCTTCCTAAAATCCATGGAGAACTATTGAACTGATTGCCCCTACCTTTGTTTGAAGTAGTTCCATGCAATTGTTTGGTGCTCTTCATACCCAATTGGTAGAAATAATATTTGATCATGTCCTTGAGTGCCTCCCAATAAGTCACCAATGTATCATTTTCTAGTGATCTACCTACTGTGTCACTCTCCCACCATGTCAAATGATGACCTTCAATATTTAATATGGAAAATGCAATCCTTTATTTTTTTATCACTTTGTGTACAATAAGGCACACCTCCATCTATTGTATCCACTAGTTCAATTTGATTGCATAAAATTCTCCTACATGTGGCTTAATGTACACCTTTACCTCTACATAGAAAGTCATGTGCATTTTTCTATATCTGCATTCTCCTACATCTATCTCAATCTTGAGCTCGGACACTGGTTTCTCATTTTTCCTCGATATCTTTCTGAGTCTATCATGTTAGCATTCTTCTCTCCATGTTCAGTATTTGATAAAGGTGATCCCATACCCTTCACTACTATTATTTATGTAACCATCATTGTTAATGCAGAAATTCTCCGTTCTAACTCACCCAACTTAACCTTGGGATATTCTTCTTCATCTTCTCCATGATGACCCCTTTGTCATTTTTTGTCCTCTACTTCTCTAAAGGCCTATAAATGATTCTTTTCCACTTCTCCTATAATCACCATGGGTTTTTATTATATAGGTTTCATTAAGTACATTTAAACTTGAGCTCTGATACCATTTGTTCTATAAATGATTGTTATAGCAAGATTTGCCTCACCATTGCTATCTTGCATAGAGGGCCTTTTTCCATTTCCCTATGTAGGCTTATCATCCCTTTTTGATGAATCTAGAGATACAAATATACATTTTTCCACATGTACGTACCCTAACAGCTATGCAACAAGTGTATACACAAGATGCTCCACTATAGCTCGTGTAAATCGGGATTTGTGCCAGAAAATAAAAAAATAGTGTCGGTTTTCCATGTCACGACAGGAGATCTCTGATCCTTGGCCTTCCATATACTAAAAAAGTTCTGACTCGACCCTTCAGTTGCATTTTGAAGGCTATAAGAGAACAATTCCGAGCCATGGAAAAGAGAGAGAAAGCATTCAACTTTGAGAGCAAGGTTACTCTGGAGAAATTACTTCATATTGAGTCTGCATCCCTTTTTCCCTCAAGTCTGAACACAGTGTTCAACCCCCAAGCTCTTTCCTTATTGTTGAGAGAACCTCATTGTCTCTCTCCTTCGAGCTTGCCTTTGTTGGAGGAGTGAAGTGGTGGAGACCTAGTTGGAAGGAACTTGATTTCTTGGTTATGAACCGTGTCGACACGAAAGTCTGTAATGTTGTCACTTCTACTGATCAATTATTAATAGAAATACTCCTTTCCCATCCTATTGGTATCGTGAAAATATATGATTATTATCCATGGGCATGTTTGTAATGTTTATTAATGGATTATGCTATCTGATGTGATAACCCCTTTATATTATCCCTATATGCTTTCTTCGCTTGTTTGTTAAGAACTTCTTGCAAGTATAAAGTTATGGGTCGAGGTGCTCAAATGTGGACCATCATTGAACATTGGATCGAGGTAGGCCTCTATCTTATCTCACACATGGGTTTATATAGCATATAATGGAATTGATTTGATTTTTTCAGTCATAACTGTCTATTGTGGTTTACCCTTGGCCATAGAGAGTTTTTCCCTCATAACAAAAATGGAGACTCCACTAGGGAGAGATCTTCCTTCTAAGGGTTGAAGTATTGTTCTTCTTGCATTGCTCTTTTCCTTGGTGTTTCTTGTCATATCACTGCTTGACAGAGTCTGTTTACTCTGAGTCTGAGTTTTTTCAGCCTTTTGCCCTTGCTTGGCCTTGTTTTAAAGCCTGTACGCTCCTTTTTGCCTAACAATTGCATACACACATGTTATGCCTCTCTGCAAGATGTGTATATACACACTTTTCTCCTAAACAGTCGCGTATACCACTTTTCCTTGCTTGTTTGCTTGGTTTAGTGACTGTTGGGTGAGATTTGATGTGTGATGAGTCTTCTTCGGTCTCTGTAGTACATGTTGAGCTTCTATGGGTTGACAGGAAGTCTCTTGGGAGTTGAATTTATGGGCGTAGTATTTCTCATTATTTTTTTTCATTTTTGATTTGTCCTTGAACCCTGGGTTGTTTGCTTGGCTTCTTGGTTTTCTGCTTGAGTTTTTTCGTTTATACATAGTAGAATTCTTTTTATCACGTTGCTTCTCAGTCCATGCATTTTCTTTTTGATATATTGAAAATACAAAAACTAGGCATTTTGCATTGGTTAACTTTTTTCTCTTTGAACCTTTAATATTACCTTGGTACATTTAGTGAAAGATTGCATTTTACTTCTAAATTGCAGACTTGAAATTGAAAATTGCACTGTTTTTATTAGCATATCATTCATTGAAAAGATAAAGATAGATTTTGCATTATATCCATATTTATCCTCTTGCAGAGTCATAACACCATGAGTTTATCTTCCATACCTTTTTGAGTAATCACGACCAATAAAATTTACGCTTTAAACTAAAATTGATTAGTCATGATTTTATTTTTAGGGTGCACAAACTAGTCTAGGATTTAGTTCCTTGGAATAGGATTTTGTGAGTAAATTTCTCCAAGGTAATTAAATCAACATATGTGTCTGAGACTGGGAGTTGAAAATTCCATTGTATAATTGGTAATATCAGGAGGCTCCACTCACACCAGAGTTAATCACGAGGTCACGTGAAGTTAGTTGAAGGGATAACCCCTGGATACTTGCCTAGCGTGAGAGATATTTTTGCGGATTTATTTGTATTTGGGGATCTTTCTAGTACCCATACCTCTATGAGAGACAGTGCTTTCAAGATTTCAAGCTTTGCTACCCTGCCCACATGGTGATCTGGACTTACGAATGCTTACATGTTCATCGATTATACAATGGTTTATTAGTTGCTTGACTTAGGTATCTCATAGGTTACTTGCAGGGGTTATTCTGCTTGTACCCTAGGTTAGATAAGGGTCGGACAACACACAACCTTTATGGAGGATTACCTCTCTAGGGGGATCTGAATGACTGGTTGTTAAGCCCACGAGGGCCCTTATAATTGATTCTGTTACCTACAAACTTTAGCAGGGAGTCTTAGGTCCCTCTTGGATGAGACATGCCTTCTTTAGCGAGGGAGGCCACTCAACCACTTTAGCCTGTTTGCATGCATATTGGCCATTTGACATTTTGGTATGCTCTTTGACTACTAGTTGGCCTTAGGAGTTTTTGTTGGGTTTCACCATCAGGGATAATGGAGCTTCTTTTTCTCCCTCATTTGTTGCTACCTCCTCCATGATACCTACTCATTTCTTGGGGACGGATCCTTCTAGTTTTTACAATGGTATGCAGAATTACAACACTCAGTTCATGCCTTGGATCTCTAGTAATTTTTCTGTTGATATGTCTTCACCCGTGCAATCCTCTCCCTGGTCCACATATATGAATCCTAGCATGGGATTCGGGGGCATCATGGCGCCAATGCCTACTTCATCATTTGATATGATTCATGTCCCCATGGGAGGTTGGAACCTTCCCTCTTATGAATCCAATGCTAAATATTCTCTTTCATGCGCCAGTGCTCAGATGGGTGCTTATCCCACTTATTACCCCCCACCCATGTATCTTTCGTCTTCCATGTTAGTTCCTTCGAACACTTTTTCCATGATAGGTCCTCAAGTACCGCCAAGACTTTCATATGGGGAGAATCAATTTTGTACCCCCAAGTCTTTCATATGGGGAGAATCAATTTTATGGTTCGGTTTACCCTCTTTATGGGACCCCTTCACAAGGGGGAAACATATATCCTCACTCGAACAATTCCTATCCTACTTTGGTCTCTTCGCAGACCTCAGTGACGATACTCATCCAAACTTCTTCGAATCATTTTGACATTGGCCATCTCCTCTCTGGGTAGGGACAGAGGGTACACCAGGATTCTTCCTGGCTTGCAATGTTTTAGAATCAATATTTCCTTGGAACTTGGAATAAATTACTTCCATCTATTTCTAGCCCAGTCACCGTCAGTCACACTAGTACTCCATCCCCAACCTCTGCTAGTCATGTCAAAGATGGCTCAACATTTTCTACAAATTATGTTGATATCTCGCACCCAACCTCTACTAATTATGTTGGGGGAACTATCCTTTTCACTTTGAACCATAGTCATATCACGTCTCCAACCTCTATTCATCAATCAAGAGATGACTCCCTTTCTCATACTAGTTACATCGAGAAGCCTAGACGTCTTAGACATATGCCTAAATTCCTTTGCAAGACTTGTGAAGGAAATCACCTTACTCATTTGTGTCCAGTTACTACTGAGATACCAGAAGCATGGGGCTCACCCAAAATCCCTTCAGATTTTGAGGCATCCATGGTTTCTCCTTTCCCTACTTCTCCTTTGATCATCTCGGTGGTTCCACCAACAAAATCCTCCCCTAACCTCACCCCCCTTTTCAAGGGTGAAGCGTCTCTTATCCCCATTACTATGCATCCTCTTCAACCTATAATTGAAGAAGTGGCCACACCAGTGCAATATTTGGTCAACCCTACTCTCCTTGAAGAGAGTAATATGCCTCTTAGTGATGTCCTCAACATTCCTAACCCTACTCCTTCTGAACGAGAGAGATTTATTCTTCCCCCGAATGCTCTCTCTCCAAATCCTGACGAAATTCCCTTCGATTGGGATGAACTGATGGGGCATCCCATACCCCCACCTATGTCTTTTCCATTAAGATACATTATTCAAAATATCACAGAGACTGTATCCTCCGTTATCACTTTATCCTCCTGGACTTAGAGAGCCTTGGGTTTCCCCAAGCTCTTATCAGCTATTCGTGAAATATTGACTTTCAACCGACGACTGAGATGGGAGCCTTGGCCTCCCCCTTTACATGTGGAGTAGGACACCAAAACGAGTCTTAGTTAATCTCTTTTCTGACTCGTATAAAAAATGAAAATATTGTTGAGTGATTTGTCCCTTTCGCACTCGTTAAATTGGATTTGAAAGACCATGAGTCTTAGTTAAGCTCTTTTCTGAATCGTTATCAAAAATAGAAAAAATCGCCGAGTGAACTTGTCTTTTTCACACTCATAAATTGGATTTGAAAAGACGTCTATTTGGTACAATTTTACCCCTTTTTCACACCAAGTAGACTAAAAGACATAAAAAAGGATATTTTTTGGCGTTAAGTTGTGATTGCATCGCATGCCCTCACTTGCAGTATTGAGCCTTTAGTCGATTCTCTCTTTGCATTATAAATCCTTGCCTAAGTAGTTTTTGTATCCTCAACCAAGAAGACCCTTGTTTATATCCTTTGCAATTTGACACCCTATACCCTGGAGGAAACATCACCCCAAGTTTCCATCTCCCGCATGCCTTTCCTTGCATTAAGCATAGGTACGTTCCACTACTAGAACTAGTTTTTCTTACTTGCGACACTCATTTCCTCCTCTGTATCATAGCATTCATTTGTTATGAAAAAACAAAAAAAGACAGGCAGGAAGGGAGTACTATATTATAGTTGGCAGCAGTTGTGTTGCCTTTGAACATAGCACAAAATTATTGAGTCCTTGTGTCATCGTAATTTTGGTTTTAGCATGGCCTTAGGAAGCTGATCTCGTTACAAAGTTTTCTCTACTGACTGGTTACTCTTCCAGTCCCTATATATAATGTTATTGATACCTCCTGCATCTAATTTTCACATCATTGATTCTATGTTGTTGGAGTACACCATATGTCTCATGCTCTTGTGCAAAGGAAGTCTATCAACCTATGTCGGCCACTCCTAAAAAATCTTGACTTTGCATGTCGGCCATACCCTCAATTTGTCTCAGAATCACATGATACTATGGTATTATCATGCACCCTGGCCCTACTTTCATCATTGGTAGGTCACCTTGAACCCAACACAGACATTTCATCATTGGTCGTTGACTGGGTGGTTTCCATTCTATTTGACGACAAGACATATATTCACACTTTGGGATTCATGCAGTGTCTTGGATGCCATTAGCCCTATTGGTGGTTTCCTCACCTTTGTCAACAGTTTTCATCATAGGCTGCTATTCAGAGGGTGTTTTTCGTATACCGCTTGCATTTGGTACGTGTGAAAGATGCATAGGGTCATAGGTTCGTGAACATGTTCTTTGTCCGATCTCCACCAAATCATGAAGCTCCTGATTTGTTCCTCGTGCTGATTGATGAGAGATGCCTTAATTCTCTCCTTTTAGTGGGTCTCTTTCCATTGAATTCAACTCATTTATTCTAGATACGAGACCTAGAGTTTTATGAGTACCTTGAGGCTTGCAGTCATTAGTGGTAGGCTCTCTCACCATTGACAGATGGGAATACATCAATGTCTCCTAATCAATGGTTTTTTCAAGTGTTCGACACCGACTCCTTTATTCACACTTGCAGGAATGTACTTGGTTCCTTGATACCTACTTTCATCATTGGTAGGTTGTCTCACATTTGTTAACGGTATACCTCAATGACTGGTAATCAAACAATGTCTCATTATGTTCAACCTCAACTCCTTTATTCACATGATGTAGACTTGCACCTTGGCGGATAGTGTAGAAGGCTTGAAGACATCACTCTCTAGCCGCAGCTTTCCTGAGTTGTTTCTTCGCTTTCATTGGACCAACACCTGTTCGACTTTAGTGACCAAGGGAGATCAAATTGTACTCCTTGGTACACACATATATTCAGATTGGTTTTGAGACTGGTTTCACTGGGCCTTGTTCGTGACTATGATAGCTTTTGTCATATAACCGCATTTGTATTTTCCTATTCATGGCCACGAGCACTTGGTTGGTATATTTTCTACATGGATCTGCATTGTATTCTTGGCACCCATGTATGAAAAGTCAGTATAGAATGTAATGAGAAATCGAGTTTGTCCAACTGGTTCTCTGCCTCTCCACTCCTGGGTTATTTATAATGTATTTCGGCCATCGCCGATACTCCTCGGATCTCACACATTAGGGGGCATTTGTTATAGCAAGATTTTTCTCACCATTTCTATCTTTCACAGAGGGACTTTAATCCAAAGCTAAAAATATACATTTTCCCACATGTATGCACCCTAATAACGATGCAACAAGTGTATAAATAGGCTGCTCCACTAAAGCCCGTGTACATTGGGATTTGTGCCAGAAAATAAAAAAATAGTGTCGGGTTTCCATGTCACGGCAAGAGATCTCTAATCCTTGGCCTTCCATATACTGGAAACGTTCCAACTCGGCCCTTTAGTTGCATTGTGAAAGCTATGAGAGAACAATTCTGAGCCATGGAAAAGAGAGAGAAAGCATTCAACTTTGAGAGCAAAGTTACTCTGTATAAATTACTTCATATTGAGTTTGCATCCCTTTGCCCCTCAAGTCTGAACACAGTGTTCACCCCCCATGATCTTTCCTTATTGTTGAGAGAACCTCATTGTCTCTCTCCTTCGAGCTTGCCTTTGGAGGAGGAGTGAAGTGGTGGAGACCCAGCTGGAAGGAACTTGGTTTCTTGGTTTCAAACCATGCCAACACGGAAGTCTGTAATGTTGTCACTTCTGTTGATCAATTATTAATAAAAATACTCATTTCCTGTCCTATTGGTATCGTGCAAATATATGATTATTATCCATGGGCATGTTTGTAATGTTTATTAATGGATTATGCTATCTGATGTGCTAACCCCTTTATATTATCCCTATATGCTTGATCCTCTTGTTTGTTAAGAACTTCTTGCAAGTATAAAGTTTTGGGTTGAGGTGCTCAACAGTGGACCATCATCGAACATTGTATCGAGGTAGGCCTCTATCTTATCTCGCACATTGGTTTATATAGAATATAATGGAATTGAGTTGATTTCTGCAATCATACCTGTCTATTGTGGTTTACCCTTGGCCATAGAGAGTTTTTCCCTCGTAAAAGAGACTGATCCACAATTGATTGGATCACTAATGTATCTGGTTAACACTAGACTTGATTCATGCCATGCAGTGAATGTGCCTACTCATTTCATGAGTCAACCTAGATAGACTCACTAGACAATAGAAAAACATGAGGCACAGTTGGATATGGCCTAAGATATGCCTCTAGATTGAGCTTGAGTTTGCAGGATATGCCAATTCAAATAGAGCAGAAGGTACAATGGAACAGAAGAGCACAACCAATTGATGTTCTACCACAAAGTTTGCCATAGTTTCCTGATGCAGAAGGAAATGAAATCTCTGTGGCCTTGAATACCACAGAAGCAGAGTATGTACCATTGAGTGTGCGAATAAATATGGATTCACAAGATTCTGACATATTTACTTGATCATGAGATGGACCCTATGATGATAACCAAGAGAAGTGTATAAAGCTCCTTGAGAACCCATTGTTTCCTGATGGATCGAAACACGATGAGATGAAAATTTATTATATCAGAGATATGATGAAGAGGAAAATCAATACCTTCCTATACATCAGCAGATTGAAAACATCTTCACTAAAATAACTTGGTGAATATTTTATCTAGGTGGATATTGGTGGCCACCCACCTTTTCATCCTAGCTCAAAACAGTTTTCTGGCAATTTTGGTAATTTACTATTTTTAGCAGTTTTTAACTTTCGGTGCCTTAAATGACGTTTTTGGTAAAATGGGGAGAAATATAGAAGTTCCTTATATATTTCCCCCAAAATGAATCTCCTCAACAGTACCTTTCCAATAGGCTATCATGCGCCTAAAATGGAGATCGTATGCAAAAATTACGACCCCGGGAAGTTGATGTACTAACTTACCCAAATGAGGCCCACATGACTTTTGGCACTTCATCTCCTAGGGTTAGGTTTTTGGATGTCTAGGGTTTTTTGCATTCCTGTTTATTGTAAAAATGCCTTTTCAGCCTCATTGTAATCTCTTCTTTTGAATGAAAGTAGTTGTCACATCTCTTCTCAGAGATAAGCTTCCACCATTCTAGCGAGTCTTTCACTCTGTATTTTTATAGTCTTTATACATTTTCACTCATTAATAAAAATTGTATTATTGTTTCTCTGTGTTTATGGTTGCATCTCTGATACATTTATGTTATATTTTTGGATATCTGATATATATCTGTATATTTCTTTAGTATATCTCCACTCTCATTTCGTGCCGAAAATAATCTGGATCAGTGGTATCAGAGCAGCATGCTCTTGATCATTTTTCAATACATGTCCCCAATGAGGTCTAAGTATAACAAGTTAGGTCTCGAGGTTGTATATCTTGAGGAAAATCTATCTCGCACACCCAAGAAACCCTCAATGGTGGAAGAAAAGAAAAATTACGGAGCAGACGATTCTATCAATTTGTTTCTTGAGCAAGCTCTCACACGACAGAGGGACGAAATGATGGAGAAATTTTCCTACATCCTTCAATGCCTATCGATAGAATCAGGCGCATCTTCATCAAACAACCACTTTGGAGGCACCTCATTTTTTAAGGCGCAGGTCAATTTTGATATTCCTATATTTGAAGGTCAGATAGATGCAGATGCCCTAGATAAATGGTTGAATCTGTTAGAAGGTTATTTCTTTGTTCACAATTTTTCCGACAGAGAAAATATCACCTTCGCACTCCTTAAATCTCTCCCCCATGTCAAACATTGGTGGTAAACTTACTGGGAGTAAAGTTCCATAGAGGATTTTGGAATATATGGGGTCAAGCCCACTTGGGATATTTTGTGGATGAAGTAAAGGAACAATATTACCTTGTTGGAAACTCTGAGGACCAATACATGAGATGGACCACACTACAGCAAGAGAGGGGCCAAGCAATTATGAAGTTCACCAATACCTTCCATACCTTGTGCACCAAGATAGATATCAAAGACTCTGAGCGACATCTGGTTCTAAAATACCGCAAGGCTCTACACATATACATCTAAATTGAAATGGATTTTTTGGACATCTCATCACTCGGTTCTGCTTATCAATATGTTGTTAAAATCAAGAAGAAGTTTAACCACCAAAACAAACTGGATTTTAGATCCACAAATCTGGAATAACCAAAGTATGAGAAATATGGCCCTAACAAACACCTTTATAAAAACTAGTCTAAGACACAGGAAAATAAGGGTCACGGAAAGACGAAGAAGGACACCGAAAAATGGTGCGATTTCCAAAAAAGGCCCTGAAAAAACACTGATGAATGTCTCTCAAAACATTCATTGGTGGCTGAGATCAAATACAAGGAGATGAACCATGATTCATAATCTGATTTTGAAAATACTGGTAAAAGACAGATCATCAATGTAGAGCCCACTGCTATTGTCACGATCACAATAATTAAACCAGAAGAACCAACAAATCCAGAAGAGGGGGAGCACCTTTTTCATTCATAAATGTGGGTGAAGGGGACCCCACTGCATTTTATTGTTGATAGCGGAAGTCAGAAGAATCTCATCTTAGCAGAGGTCGTCAAACAGTTGGGATTGTCGACAACACCACACCCACAACCATACAACATCGGGTGGCTTCACCAAGGATGAGACCTTCATGTCAACCAGCAGTGATGACTGTCATACGACATACAACCCTTCAAGGATGAGGTATTATGTGATGTTTCCCCATTGGATGTATGTGATGTTTTTTTGGGCCAACCATATATGTGGAAGTGCCATGCTATTTATGAATCTCGACCCTGTAGTGTCATTGTTACTTTGGGGGGTCATCTCTACAGAATACCAGAGGTAGTTCCAACTATTGTCACACCTAAATAGTGTCGCACGATAGTATATCATACTAAAAAATTCAGCTTTTTTACAATCTGTTCAAAAGGGGAACAAAAGGATACGACAACCACTGCAGCCTCGGCTCAAGCACCTTCTATTCAACATAAGCAGGTCGACAAGATTGCAACAAAATGAAAATATTCCTTCTGCACACAGTCATCTCAGATATCTCGGTTGGATGAATAGAGTCAACCCCACCAACAACATGTTCATGACAGACTTCCACAAACCGAGCAACACGACGTCTCCAGCAAGGCAAACAACTCACCAAGATTCAGATTCAACAAACACTTTTCTCTCTCCCACGGGAACTCAACACAATGGATACCATTGCTTCCTAAGGAGGGAGGATTGGTCTAGGTGGATATCGGTGGCCACCCACCTTTTCCAACTGGCTCAAGACAATTTTTTGGTAATTTTGGTAATTTTGGTAATTTACTATTTTTAGCAGTTTTTAACTTTCGGGGCCATTTTGAGGCCCTAAACGACGTTTTTGGGAAAACGGGGAGAAATATGGAAGTTCCTTAGATATTTCCCCCATAATTAATATCCTCAATGATACCTTTCAAGTGGGCTATCATGCGCCTGAAACAAAGATCATATGCAAAAGTTACAACCCCGATAAGTTGATGTACTAACTTACCCAAATGGGGCCCACATGACTTTTGGCGCTTCATCTCCTAGGGTCAGGTTTTTGCATGTCTATGGTTTTTGGAATTCCTGTTTATTATAAAAAAGCCTTCAAATCCTCATTGTAATCTCTTCTTGAGAATTAGAGTATCCATCACATATCTTCTCAGAGATAAGATGCCACCATTCTAGCGAGTCTTTCACTCTGTATTTTTACAGTCTTTGTACATTTTCGCTCATTAATATAAATTGTATTACTGTATCTATGTGTTTATGGTTGCATCTTTGATACATTTATGTTATATTGTTGGATATCCAATATATCTCTGTATATTTCTTTATTATATATCCACTCTCATTTCATCTCGAAAATAATCTGGATCAGTGGTATCAGAGCAGGATGCTCTTGATCGTTTTTCAATGCATGTTGTTCGTGCTCGAATCGTCACCAGGTGAGCAAAAATGGGAGCACTGGCATGCCTTGTTGGGCTTGGCAAGGCAGAATAGGATGCTGTGGACAGAATGGGTTAACAGAAATATAAAAAAAATACAATTTAACTACGAACTAAAAGAAAATAACATCACAGAAATAAACAAAGAACAACAAATATCAGACAACTGTGTCATCAATGGCTTCAAGGCAGGTGCTTTATTGAAACCAGAGCGCACGCAGAAGAGAGGGAACAAGGGTTCCTCCTCCCTCCAGCGGAAGGTTCTTCGGGGCCCTCAACCCTAGGCTTTCCTTACAAAATGAACTGAACTGAACTGTTGATGAAAGAACTCTGTGTTACACTGCGGATGAGTGGTTTGTCAAAGACTGAACTCTGAATCATCTGGACAGCGTAACAATGCTGTGAATTCCCTGTTGAAACAATGAGTCCTCATGGCTATTTATAGAATTTTTCCAGGCGGTCACGTAACCAACTTCCGGTGTGAACACGGACCTGTTTAGGGTTCACTTGAGTCATTAATTCGTCGTATTTGCAGAGCCGACCCTGATCTGAGGGTCAAATCACTTTGGGGTCCGGTCCGAAGGCGGTCGAGAGGCCAAACTCGACAATTAATGTGCCGTATTAGCGAATGCATGGATTTTTGTGTGGACAGTCGCGCGTCGGGCGCGCATGCGTGCATAACACGTTTTTGTCCTGCGCATGTGCGCGCGCATCAAGCTAATGTAAAACACCCTTCAATTTTTGGTTACTTTGTATAGTTTTTTGCCCTTCTGGAGTGCTGTGAAATTAATTCAGTGCCATGAGTGACTTCATTGCTATTTTGCTGATGCTGAGTTCTTGTCGCCATATGCAGATGAAATTTCAGTGATAACAGATGCCCCCTGATGGATGAGGTTAGGAGAAAACGTATAGCCGAAATCCATCAATGTTTCTTCTACTGTGTGGTTGTAAGGGAAAGCAAGAGTGGGACCCTTCGGAGCAATCCATTGGAGAGAAAAGGAACCAGTGTCTCGACCTTCTGAGAGATGTGCAGAAAAAAATATACAACTGTGTACAAACGAGGCGGGCATGCCCCATGCTCGTGTAATGTAACTCTGAAAAAAGATGACGGAAATGCTGGTGTAGACAACTGCAGCGCCCTCAGGGGCGGTAATGATAAAGGTAGAAGACAATTCTGCAAAGGAACATACTCTAAATAATGGGCAATGATCGCCGTGATAATCAACAATGATGATGTGGGCATTGATGGCCCTACCACGTTCAGAGGTCTTCGGCAAATGACAAAAACTGCAATAGTCACAAAGTAAGACCCACCATAACATGAGAGAGTGTTGGCGTCGAATGTTATGGGGGACAATGACAGCAGGGAGCAATGGTGTTTCCCCCTGTGCCGTCCGAGATCTCTCATTAACATAAGGAATGAGAGTCAAGATACTGTCGCCCTTCTGGAAAAGTGTGTTGATGTCGACAAAAGGGAAACGTGACTCCGAGAAGCAAAGGGCTCCGTGGAATCTACTGAGGTGAGGAAGTGGCAGAGGTACATGGACGAAGTCAAGAAGTGGGATGACTCAAGACTTCCCTTGGCTAGAGGATGTATGAGGAAAACAGTGGCCGCAACCGTGTAACAAGGTCGAGTGTCAGGGGGATGACAGGACTGGTGCTAAGTTGTGCCAGAGGCGGGACAAGGTGAGCAAATTCAGAGGGTAGAGGTAACGGACCTGTGGGGTACTCTGAAGATATGGACGATGCCGGCAAGGGTAAATGATAAGTAATGCTCCAACCAAGGGTGACATGGGTTGCGTGTGGCCAAAAAGAAAGCAGGTCGCCAACAGTTGACGACAAAGAATGTAATGACTGAAAGTAAAGGTGTTTGTACAATAAATAATAAATAATAAATAATTTTGGGGAGAAATGTACAAATACAGAAACGGGTGCCCCAATGTGAAATGTGTGCCCTAGGTAGGGCAGAATTGTCATGAGAAACTGATGAAAGGTGGGGGCCCCATTAGCGAGTTTCTGTATGAGGTAGGTGAAATGAAGGTATGTTCACAGATGGGCAAACTGATGGTGGGTTCATGATCCTGCGGAGGTGCAGGTAAAAAAGAACATAACCATAAAGCGATGATTTGGGAGTCCATATGGGAAGCTAGCAAAATGAGGAGAAGAAGTATGTGGTTGATTCGCAACATGATGTAAGACTACCGGGACTCCCATCCCTAAAGGGTAATGAAGAACAGCATGAGTGTCAAAAGTGAAAAAAGGTGCTATGAATGGGACAACTCATGTGGGTGAGAATGCTACCAGGTTGCAGTACAACCGATGCAAATGGAGGTTTTGGGTACTGCAGAGCCAGGAATGAGGATCCTAAAGGCTAATATCAGAGGGTGTGACTGGAAATGTAAGTGCAATTCAATGGGATAGACTACATGCCAGTGCTGAATATATACCTGAAGGGATGATGTCGATGACTGATGAGCAAGCACCTGCACACCTAACAACCAAATACCCAAAGTGAACAATATCTGAAGAGTATCAAAGGTATGAGCTTGTATTTGACAAATGTGACAATGTGCGTGCGTACCTGACCATGATGTGAAAAAAAGGTGCCCCGGGGGGCTCTGGGTAAAAAGTGGCCCAGAGATAGTCATGATGTAGGCGGCAGGACGAGATTTTGGTTCGCCATGGCGGTGGCGAAGGTGGCCATTACTTTTCAGAGGAGGCAGCTCAGATATGGCGGCAGACGCCACAGTTTATACTCTGGTTCCCCTATGCTGGGGTGGACTTCCGGGGGGATCCGGATATGATACCGCCTCCTGGGGAGATTTTTGACCACAGAGGTATGTTGTGTATTTTTGTGATTTATGTTTGTGATTTTGATATACCAGTTCTTATGTTTGTTGTATAGATACTGATACCATCTGTTGTTGCTTGTTTGGTGCATGTGCAGATGTGGCACCTCGCGGGCGTGAGGTGGAGGTGTTCAGAGTGCCTGCGCAGCCAAAGCAGGAGAGACTGCCACGTGCAGGGAGGCGACCGAGGGATGAGGCTGTTGAGGGACTAGCAGGGCCTGAGAGACCAGCGCAGAGGCACCGCTTTGATGACCCTGGTGCAGGGCCATCTCATGCTCCTCCGGCGGCAGCCGGAGATGATGATGATTTAGTCCGTCGTTTTGAGACGATTTTCCGAGACGTGCCTGAGGGCATGTGGACCCGGATCCAGGACGAGGAGCTCCTGGAGCAGTGCATCGGGTTACCGCCACCATGGCGGTCGATCATGCGGCGAGCAGCTGTGCTCGCTGTGATGATGAGTGGACGCCTGCCGCCTGGGCAGGGTGGTCCTGCGGATGTTCCACCACCACCACCTGGGGCAGGTAGGGGTGGGTCACCACCTCCTCCTAAGGGAGGGGCAGCTGGGGGTGCATTAGAGGCACCCTGATTGTATGGGGAATTTTTGTATCTTTTTGATAGGCTGGTGAGCCGAGTTTTTGTACCGAGATGCGGCACGGGCCGGTGGGCCGATATATATTTTTTGTATGTAAACATTCGGATGGCTGGGGAGGCCTTGATATATATATGAGTATACATTTTCTAGATCCAAATGTGTTACATGTGTTTTGTTTTGTATGATGATGATGTCTATGTTTCCTATATGCTGTGACAGGATGTATGAGATGCTTATGTCTGTGTATTTTGATGTGAGATATGTTAATCTGGCACCATGTTAGCTATTTCATCTGTTGTTTGATTCAATTCTCTTGGAATATGTGTAAATGTAATGGAATCAAAATGTCGAGATAACAGTCTAACCTGCAGGTATTTGCGAAAAAGGCATGGATCGTGTACACGGTAAACATTGTTGAGCTGAAGGACGACTAACTGAGAGTCAAGGAAGACGCTAAGGTGACGAATATGATGATGCTAGGCATCGGTCAAGAGGCCAATGACAGCAATGTATTCGGCTTGGTTATTGGTTGTTGGTCCCAAACATATGCCGCTTGAATGTAGCATTTCATGTGAAGGGGTGTAAAGAACCCAAGCAGCCGAAGAGAGATTTTGTGTCCAACGGCTGGCGCCGTCGGCGTAACCAATGTGATAAGCTGGTGGAGGAGTCATCTGTCAATAGCACAAAGGATAGGTTAGACGAGAGGGTAGGGAAAAAAGATTAAAAACACTAAACAAGAAAAAGTAACCTAAAGTAGCATGACTACTTCTAAGCATAAAATTTCTTGAGGTATAACCCATTGACGGGTTCTTTGAGTGCAAGGCCTTCGGGGGAGGCCAGGATGTAGGCGCCTTTGGTGAGGCAATGTTGGATGATGTAAGGGCCATGCCAGAGTGATTCGAATTTTCCGTGGCCAAAGGTATCGTAAGCGATATCATAGGCGAGGACAAGGTCACCTTCGCGAAATGATCGAAAGTTGACGTGGTGATCAAAGGCAATTTCTTGAGGAGTGCAAGCAGCTCCGATGATGAATTCTTCGACAACACCACTTTTCATGGAAATGTCGATTTTGATGGTGGGGGAAATGTTGGCCATATTACCTTCTTCAAACGCATCAGAGGCGGGGATGGGATTCTTGAAGCAATCAATAGTCCCAGAGGGGATAAAATCTTTGGTTTCGACTGTGTACACGGGGTTTTGATTAGGAGGCATGAGGGCTTCCTGTGGGAGGAAGAGTGCACGATGATGTAATGCGTCCCAAGGAAAGTTTGGGCTGTGTAGTTCTTCCAATATTTCCTCGTCGTTTTGGAAACGACAGGAGTATAAGGGATCGTGATGAGTGATCTCAGTGCTAGTATGATTTCCCCCTGCTGGAGTAGCAAGGGGCGGTGTATAAGAAGAAGGTGAGGGTTCACTCGACATAAGCCATATGTTGAAGTATTGAGGGGTACCGATAGTGGTTGGGTGGGGGGTCTCTGCATGAACAGGCAAATTGGGAGGATTGCGGGGTAACTCCTCAGAGATGTCATTTAAGAACCATGGAGGTGTTGGGAGTGCCTCAGGCTCTAGAGAGATGACGCGACGATCTTCGGGTGGTGAAGTAATGTCGATGATTGGCTCGGTGGGTTGTTGTCGTCGGGCCACTTGACGTTGCCTGTAGGCAAGGATCATAGGACATTGGTATGTAAAATGGGTTAGTGAATCACAGAGAGAACAAAGGCATCTCATATGTTCATTAACTGAAGTAGTGACATAACGAATGTCAGTGATGTTTGAAGAGGACATGGCAGGGCATGGGTTGTTCAGGAAATTCTGGCATACAGCCGCTAACGTCTGCCAAAAATGGGGCAGTGTTGGGCAATGGTGAGTGTAATGGCCATATTATGAACATATAGCACACGCAAATTTGGTCCTCAATGTAAATTCTAACCTTGTACAGTATCTACTGCAAACTGATATTCAGAA
>CBVK0100728277.1:0-11516 GCA_900067695.1 Picea abies
CTATTTGTGAGCCTCTAAACTGTTATTGAAGCTTGAGATGACAAAGTCTACTCAGGCCTATTGTTTTCTCTGTTTTTAAAGGAAGAAATTCTAAGGAAGAAAAAGAATGGAAAAATATGAACCTACCTCCAATTCCAAATCACCTCACATAAGCCAACCCCACGCAAAGAAAATACAAAAAGTTTTGTTGCCTTCACTCTGATATCATAATAACCATATTTAATAAAAATGTCAAAGCCACTAGGGCAACAATAAAATCTAAAACTATATCACATCCAAGCTCACACTATTTGTGAGCCCATAAACTATTATTAAAGCTTGAGATGATAGAATCTGGTCAGGGTAACTGTTTTCTTTGTTTTTAAAGGAAGAAAATGAATGGAAAAATATGGACCTACCTCCAATTCCAAATTGCCTCAAATAAGCCAACTCCACACAAAGCAAATACAAAAAGTTTTACTGTGTTAACTCTGATATCATAATAACCATATTTAGTAAAAATGTCAAAGCCACTAGAGCAACAATAAAATCTAAAACTATATGACATCCAAGCTCACACAATTTGTGAGCCTGTAAACTATTATTGAAGCTTGAGATGAAAGAGTCTATTCAGGGTAACTGTTTTCTCTGTTTTTAAAGGAAGAAATATAATGGAAGAAAATGAATTGAAAAATAAGGAACTACCTCCAATTCCAAGTCGCCTCATATAAGCCAACTCCATGCAAAGCAAATATAAAAACTTCTATTGCCTCAACTTTGATATCATAATAACCATATTTAAAAAAAAATGTAAAAGCCACTAGAGAAACAATAAAATCTAAAACTATATGACATCCAAGCTCACACTATTTGTGAGCATGTATTATGTTATTAAAGATTGAGATGACAGAGTCTAGTTAGGGTAACTATTTTCTCTGTTTTTAAATGAAGAAAATGATTGGAAAAATATGGACCTACCTCCAATTCCAAATCGCGTCACATAATCAAACTCCACACAAAGCAAATGCAAAAATTTTTACTGCGTCAGCTCTGATATCATAATATCCATATTTAGTAAAAATGTCAAAGCCACTAGAGAAACAATAAAATCTAAAACTATATGACATCCAATCTCACACTATTTGTGAGCCTGTAAACTGTTATTAAAGCTTGAGATGAGAGAGTCTATTCAGGGTAATTTTTTTCTCTATTTTTCAAGGAAGAAATTTAACGGAAGAAAATGAATGGAAAAATATGGAACTACCTCCAATTCCAAATTGCCTAACATATGCCAACTCCACGCAAAGCAAATACAAAAAGTTTTACTGCATCAGCTCTGATATTATAATAGCCATATTTAGTAAAAATGTCAAAGACACTAGAGCAACAATAAAATCTAAAACTATATGACATCAAAGCTTAGACTATTTGTGAGCCTGTAATCTGTTATTGAAGATTGGGATGACAAAGTCTATTCAGGGTAACTGTTTTCTCGGTTTTTAAAGAAAGAAATTTTAAGGAAGAAAATGAATGGAAAACTACGGACCTACCTCCAATTCCAAATCGCCTCACATAAGCAAACTCCATGCAAAGGAAATACAAAAAGTTTTACTGCCTCATCTATGATATCATAATTACCATATTTAATAAAAATTTCAAATCCATTAGGGCAACAATAAAATCTTACACTATATGACATCCAAGGTCACACTATTTGTGAGCCTGTAAATTGTTATTGAAGCTTGACATGACAGAGTCCCGTCAGGGTAACTGTTTTCTTTGTTTTTAAAGTAAGAAAATGAATGGTAAAATATGGACCTACCTCCAATTCCAAATTGCCTCACATAAGCCAACTCGACGCAAAAGAAATATAAATTTTTTTACTACGTCAACTCTGATATCATAATAACCATATTTAGTAAAAATGTCAAAGCCACTAGAGCAACAATAAAATCTAAAACTATATGACATCCAAGCTCCCACTATTTGTGAGCCTGTAAATAGTTATTGAAGACTGAGATGACAGAGTCTATTCAGGGTAACTGTTTTCTCTGTTTTTAAAGTAACAAGTTTAAAGGAAGTAATTTAAACGAAGAAAATCAATGGAAAAATATGGACCTACCTCCAATTCCAAATCGCCGCACATAAGCCAACTGCATGCAAAGCAAATACAGAAAGTTTTACTACCTCCGCTCTGAGATCATAATAACCATATTTAATAAAAATGTCAAAGCCACTAGAACAACAATAAAATCTAAAACTATATGACATGGAACTGTTATTGAAGCTTGAGATGACAGAGTCTAGTCAGGATAATTGTTTTCTTTGTTTTTAAAGGAAGAAAATGAATGGAAAAATATGGACCTACCTACAATTCCAAATCCTCTCACATAAGCCAACTCCACTCAAAGCAAATACATAAAGTTTTTCTTCCTCCTCTCTGATATCATAATAACCATATTTAATAAAAATGTCAAAGCCACTAGAGCAACAATAAAATCTAAAACTCTATGACATTCAAGGTCACACTATTTGTGAACCTGTAAACTGTTCTCTCCGTTTTTAAGGATAGAAAATCAATGACAAAATATGGACCTACCTTCAATTCCAAATCGCCTCACATAATCCAACTCCATGCAAAGCAAATAAAAAATGTTTTTCTGCCTCCTCTTTGATATCATAATAACCATATTTAATTTAGTTTGAAAACAAACGAAAAAGTTTTACTACCTCCGCTTTGATATCATAATAACCATATTTAATTTAGTTTAAAAAGAAAGGAAGGCTAAAGAGAGTAGAGTCAGAGACAAATGAATATAATAGTATTTGACTTAATAAAAGGGCAAAGAAAGTGTCTGTTGAGAGCATTTTCAAGAAAGGAACAGGAAATTATAATACCTGTTTGAACGTCCAATGTGATTGTCAGCTCAGATTTTTCCTTCTTATACTCCAGATTTAAATCAACCCATCATCGTCTCGGTGAACTCTAATTACTGCTAAGAAACACACTAATATGAAAAAAATTATTTAACCCTTAAAAACGGAGAAAATGGAATAATGTGTACCTGGATGCCTAGAGTCGATGGCTGAGGGTAGGGACTCGGCTCTTTGTCATTCATAGCTCTTGTTTTCAAGATACAAGGATATGAGCTCAACTCGTTGTTCGAATGGATAGTATTCGAATTGGAGCAAGCAATTTTTAATTCTTTTTTAATTAATGCACAAGCAACTACTAATTTATTAAACAGGCACAATTATTATATAAATTTACATATTATTATTATTATGATAATAACATTTAATTTAGATAAGTCTAGAGATAAAACGATATAATAATATTTAATTTATTAAAAGGGAAGAAAACGTGTCGCAGAGCAGACAGAAAAAAGAAAGAGAACAATAAATTATGATACGTCACTGATTGGAATAGGAACCACCGTCCAACGTGGTGAGGTGATTCAATTCCCAACTCTCGGCTCTATTTTTTCAATCATCTACAAACTCACATTCATATCCAATTCAACTTCCAACCTCTATAACTTGACAATTTCACATATACAGCACAAACACCATACATATGACATAAAACAGACCCAAACACAGATTACAATAAGTCACAGAAACCACATTGGAAGCGCTTCCATACACTCACATAAACAAACAACACAAAGACCAGAATTGAACAGAGATAGAGGAGGAGGTGAATGTGAATAGGCATTGCTAAATGTAGTTTCATTAGATGTATATACAGAGAGGCGTGATAGGCATAACTGAATGTATATATGAATGTATATATGTAGCTGAATGTAGATTCATTATATGCCTTATCCAACGTCCACCTTTCTGGCATCTCATCCGTTTCCCACTCTCTGTAACAACTTTCTTTGTCTTATCTCTACAGAAACGTTTTTCTCTCTCCAAGCTGCTTCTTCTCTCCTTCTCAAAGAGACTTATGTCTCTCTCTTTATCCTTCCACTAAAATTTCAGATTCAGTCAACAATGTCCACCAGATACACAATATTTCCACTACATTCCATTCATTCCATTCCAATCTAGCTCCATCGGCTAATTTGCATGGACAGACCACCTATAAGATGAAAAAACAAATCATATTATACCATTAATAAAATTAAATTAAAAAAACATTTGTCATGAACTAATTATATTAAAATAATATTGTATATTAAAATAAATAATGTGAGAAACCTAAACTTCGAAGATGATCATACGATTCAAGAAACAAATTATAAAACCACTATACAATACTAAAATAAATAATGTGAGAAACCCAAACTTCGAGGATGATCATATGCTTCAAGAAACAAACTATAAAGCTACTATACCATACTGAAACCTGATGGAATCGCCGTTTTTTTCAAATATAAGGCATACTCTGGTGATATCTTATCATTGCGCTCCGGCATTAATACGGAAGCATGATGCAGAATATATCCCACCACACCACTGGAAACAGAAGCGGGGACGCCATCCGCAGGCTCCATGGGAAACCATTATCAGCACACCGCCTTGAACGAACTGACCTCACCTGGCTCTCAAATATAAGGCATCAGCCTTCACCCTGTGATCATAAAACTCACATTATTTATAAAACTCACATTATTTGTAAGCCTATAAGCTGTTATTGAAGCTTGAGATGACAGAGTTTATTCAGGGCAACTGTTTTCTCAATTTTTAAAGGAAGAAATATAAAGGAAGAAAATAAATGGCAAAATATGGACCTACCTCTAATTCCAAATCACCTTCACATAAGGCAACTCCACACAAAGGAAATATAGAAATTTGTACTGCCTCCGCTCTGATACCATAATAACCGTATTTAATAAAAATGTCAAAGTTACTAGAGCAACAATAAAATCTAAAACTAGATGGCATCCATACTCATATTATTTGTGAACCTGTAAACTGTTATTGAAGCTTGAGATGACAGAGTCTAGTCAGGGTAACTGTTTTCTCTGTTCTGTTTTTAAATGAAGAAAATGAACAAGAAAATATGGACCTACCTCCAATTCCAAATCGCCTCACATAAGCCAACTCCACGCAAAGAAAATACAAAAAGTTTTGCTGCCTCCGCTCTGATATCAAATAGCCATATTTAATTTAGTTTAAAAAAAAGAAAAAGTCTTACTACCTCCTCTCTGATATCATAATAACCAATTTAGTTTAAAAAGAAAAAAAAACTATAAACAACAGACTCAGAGACAAATGAATATAATATTATTTGACTTAATAAAAGGGCAAAGAAAGTGTCTGTTGAGAGCATTGCCAAGAAAGGAACGGGAAATTATAATACGTGACTGAACATGCAATGTGGTTGTCATCTCAGATTTTTCTTGCTTATACTTCAGATTTAAATCAACCCATCATTGTCTCGGTGAACTTTAAATTACTGCTAAAAAAAACCACTCAAATATGAAACAATTTATTTAACCCTTAAAACAGAGAAAATAGAATAATGGGTAGCTGCATGCCTAGAGTCGATGGCTGAGGGTAGTCTTTGTTATTCACAGATTTTGTTTTCAAGATACAAGGATATGAGCTCAACTCAATGGATAGTATTCGAATTGGAGCAAGTAATTTTTTATTTTTTTCAATTAATACACAAGCAGCAACTAATTTATAAAACAGGCACAATTATTATATAAATTTACATATTATTATTATGATAATAACATTTAATTTAGATAAGTTCAAATCTAAAAAAATATAATAATATTTAATTTATTAAAAGGGAAAAAAACGTGCACAATGTCTGCAAAGCTAAGCAAAACACAGCTAAACCGAGAAAAGAAAGAGAACAATAAATTATGATACGTTACTGACTAGAATAGTAACCAGCATCCAACCTCTCCGCTCTATTTCTTCAATCATTTCCAAGCTCACATTCATATCCAATTCAACATCCAACCTCTATATGCAGAGACAGTTCCAAATTCACCACCTCTACCTCGTCCAATTCCGGGGCAATTCATCATGGGAGATGAGAACTTAGAAATACTGAGCCGGGTAGACCGGGCAATTAAATTGGCAAACGCCCCGAAATTTTTTCACTACATTCCATTCATCTCATTCCCATCCAGCTCCATCGGCTAGTTTACACCGACAGACAACATATAACATGAAAAAACAAATCATATCATACCATTAATAAAATTAATTGAAAAAAACATTTATGATAAACTAATTATATTAAAATAAATAATGTGGGAAACATAAACTTTGAGGATGATCATACTCTTCAAGAAACAAATTATAAATCCACTATACAATACTAAAATAAAAATAAATAATGTGAGAAACCTAAACTTCAAGGATGATCATACGTTTCAAGAAACAAATTATAAAGCCACTATACCATACCGAACCCTGATGGAATCGCCGTTTTTTTCAAATATAAGGAAAATACTCTGGTGATATCGTATCATTGGTCTCCGGCTTTAATAAGGAAGGATGATACAGAATATATCACTGGAAACAGAAGCGGGGAGGCCATCCGTAGGCTCCATCAGAAACCATTATCAGCACACCGCCTTGAATGAACTGACCTCACCTGGTGCTCAAATATAAGGCATCAGCCTTCGTCCTGTGATCAAAACATTCACACTATTTGTGACTTGTAAATTGTTATTGAAGTTTGAGATGACACAGTCTATTCAGAGTAACTGTTTTCTCTGTTTTAAACATGGACCTACTTCCAATTGCAGATCGCCTCACATAAGCCAACTCCACGCAAAGCAAATATAGAAAGTTTTACTGTCTACACTCTGATATCATAATAACCATATTTAATAAAATGTCAAAGCCACTAGAGCAACAATAAAATCTAAAACTATATGGCATCGAAGCTCACACTATTTGTGAGCTTGTAAACTGTTATTGAAGCTTGACATGACAGAGTCTAGTCAAGGTAACTGTTTCCTCTGTTTTGTTTTTAAATGAAAAAATGTGAATGGCAAAATATGGACCTACATCCAATTCCAAATCGCCTCACATAAGCCAACTCCACGCAAAGCAAATACAAAAAGTTTTAGTGTCAGCTCTGATATCATAATAACCATATTTAGTAAAAATGTCAAAGCCACTAGAGCAACAATAAAATCTAAAACTATATGATATCCAACCTCACACTATTTGTGAGCCTGAAGCTTGGTATGACAAAGTCTATTTAGGGTAACTATTTTCTCTATTTTTAAAGGAAGAAATTTTAAGGAAGAAAATGAATGGCAAAAGATGGACTTACCTCCAATTCCAAATCGCCTCACATAAGCCAACTCCACACGAAGCAAATACAAAACATTTTAGTGTGTCAGCTATGATATCATAATAACGATATTTTGTAAAAATGTCAAAGCCACTAGAGCAACAATAAAATCTAAAACTCTATGACATCCAACCTCACACTATTTGTGAGCCTCTAAACTGTTATGTTACTGAAGCTTGAGATGACAAAGTCTATTCACGGTAAATGTTTTTTATGTTTTTAAAGGAAGAAATTTTAAGAAAGAAAATGAATGGAAAAATATGGACCTACCTCCAATTCCAAATTGCCTCACATAAGCCAACTCCACGCAAAGAAAATACAAAAAGTTTTAATGCGTTAGCTCTGATATCATAAAAACTGTATTTAGTAAAAATGTCAAAGCCACTAGAGCAACAATAAAATCTAAAACTATATGACATCCAGGCTCACACTATTTGTCGGCCTGTAAACTATTACTGAAGCTTAAGATGAAAAAGTCTATTCAGGGTAACTGTTTTCTCTTTTTTTAAAGGAAGAAATTTTAAGGAAGAAAATGAATGGAAAAATATGGACCTACCTCCAATTCCAAATCCCTTGACATAAGGCAACTCCACACAAAGCAAATACAAAAAAATTTACGGTGTCAGCTCTAATATCATAATAACAATATTTGGTAAAAATGTCAAAGCCACTAGAGCAACAATAAAATCTAAAACTATATGACATCCAAGGTCACACTATTTGTGAGCCTGTAAACTATTACTGAAGCTTGAGATGACAAAGTCTATTCAGGGTAACTGTTTTCTCTATTTTGAGATGACAAAGTCTATTCAGGGTAACGTCCAATGTGGTTGTCAGCTCAGATTTTTCTTCCTTATACTCCAGATTTAAATCAACCCATCATCATCTCAGTAACCTGTAAATTACCACCAAGAAAACATTCTAATACGAAACAATTTATTTAACGCTTAAAAATGGAGAAAAAGGAATAATGTGTACCTGCATGTCTAGAGTCGATGGCTGAGGGTAGGAACTCAACTTTTTGTCATTCACAGTTCTTGTTTTCAAGATACAAATATATGAGCTCAACTCGTTGTTCGAATGGATAGTATTCGAATTGGAGAAAGTAATTTTTTATTCTTTTTCAATTAATGAAGAAGCAACGACTAATTTATGAAACAGACACAATTATTATATAAATTTAGATATTATTATTATGATAATAAAATTTAATTTAGATAAAAATTTAATTTAGATAAGTCCAGAGCTAAAAAGATATAATAATATTTAATTTATTAAAAGAGAAGAAAATGTGTATACTGTCCGCAGAGCTGAGTGGAACAGAGCTAAATGGAGAAAAGAAAGAGAATAATAAATTATGATACATCACTGATTGGAATAGGAACCCGCGTCCAACGTGGTGAGGTGATTCAACTCCCAACACTTGGCTCTATTTCTTCCATCATCTCCCAGCTCACATTCATATCCAATTCAACCTCCAACCTCTATAACTTGACAATTTCACATATACAACACAAACACAGATTACAATAAGTCACAGAAACCACATTGGAAGCACTTCCATACACTCACATAAACAAGCAACACAAAGACCATAACTGAACAGAGATAGAGGAGGAGGTTAATGTGAATAGGTATAGCTGAATGTAGGTTGATTAGATGTATATATGGAGAGGCGCAATAGGAATAACTGTATGTATATGTGTAGCTTAATGTAGGTTCTTTAGATGCGTTATCCAACGTCCACCTTTCTAGCATCTCATCCCTTTCCCACTCTCTGTAAAAACTTTCTTTGTCTTATCTCTACGAAAATGTCTTTCTCTCTCGAAGCTGCTTCTTCTCTCCTTTACAAAGAGAATTATGTCTCTCTCTTTATCCCTCCACTAAAATATGAGATTCTGTCAACAATGTCCACCAGATACACAATATTTGCCCTGAAATTTTTCCACTACATTTCATTCATCCCATTCCCATCCAAGTCCATCGGCTAGTTTGCACAGACAAACCACCTATAAGATGAAAACACAAATCATATCATACTATTAATAAAATTAACTAAAAAAAACATTGATCATGAACTAATTATATTAAAATAATATAGTATATTAAAATAAATAATGTGAGAAACCTAAACTTCGAGGATGATCATACGCTTCAAGAAACAAATTATAAAACCACTATACCATATTGAACCCTGATGGAATCGCAGTTTTTTTCAAATATAAGCAAAATACATAAGCAAAATACTCTTGTGATATCGTATCATTGGGCTCCAGCTTTAATAAGGAAGCATGATGCAGAATATATCCCACCACACCACTAGAAAACAAGATGGGGAGGCCATCCACTGGCTCCATGGGAAACCATTATCAGTACACCACCATGAATTAACTGACCTCACCTTGCGTTCAAACATAAGGCATCAAAGTTCTCCCTGTGATCACAACACTCACACTATTTGCGAGCCTGTAAACTGTTATTGAAGCTTGAGATGACATAGTCTATTCAGGGTAACTGTTTTCTCTATTTTTAAAGGAAGAAAATGAATGGAAAAATATGGACCTACCTCCAATTCCAAATAGCCTCACATAAGCCAACTCCACGGAAAGCAAATAGAGAAATTAATACTGCAACTATAAAATTTAAAACTATATGACATCCAAGCTCACACTATTTGTGACCCTGTGAACTGTTATTGAAGCTTGAGATGATAGAGTCTAGTCAGGGTAACTGTTTTCTCTATTTTTAAATCAAGAAAATGAATGGAAAAATATGGACCTACCTCCAATTCCAAATCGCCTCACATAATCAAACTCCACGCAAAGAAAATACAAAATTTTTTATTGCATCAACTTTGATATCATAATAACCATATTTAGTAAAAATGTCAAAGCCACTAGAGCATCAATACAATCTAAAACTATATGACATCCAAGCTCACACTATTTGTGAGCCTCTAAACTGTTATTGAAGCTTGAGATGACAAAGTCTATTCAGGGTAACTGTTTTCTCTGTTATTAAAAGAAGAAATTTTAATGAAGAAAATGAATGGAAAAATATGGACCTACCTCCAATTCCAAATCGCCTCACATAAGCCAACTCCACATCATAATAACCATATTTAATAAAAATGGCAAAGCCACTAGAGCAACAATAAAATCTAAAACTATATGACATCCAAGCTCACACTTTTTCTGAGCCTATAAACTGTTATTAAATCTTGAGATGATAGAGTCTAGTCGGGGTAACTATTTTCTCTATTTTTAAAGGAAGAAAATGAAAATAAAAATATGGACCTACCTCCAATTGTAAATCACCTCACATAAGCCAACTCCATACAAAGAAAATACAAAAAATTTTACTGCGTCAGCTCTGATATCATAATAGCCATATTTATTAAAAATGTCAAAGCCACTAGAGCAACAATAAAATCTAAAACTATATGACATCCACGCTCACACTATTTCTGAGCCTGTAAGCTATTATTGAAACTTGGGATGACAGAGTCTATTCAGGGTAACTATTTTCTCTGTTTTTAATGGAAGAAATTTAAAGCAAGAAAATGAATAGCAAAATAAGGACCTACCTCCAATTCCAAATTGCCTCACATAAGACAACTCCATGCAAAGAAAATACATAAACGTTTACGGCCTCAACTTTGATATCATAATAACCATATTTAATAAAAATGTCAAAGCCACTAGAGAAACAATAAAATCTAAAACTATATGACATCCAAGCTCACACTATTTGTGAGCCTGTAAACTGTTATTAAAGCTTGAGATGACATAGTCTAGTTAGGGTAACTGTTTTCTCTGTTTTTAAATGAAGAAAATGAATGGAAAAATATGGACCTACCTCCAATTCCAAATCGCCTCACATAAACCAACTCCACGCAAACAAAATACAAAAAGTTTTACTGCGTCAGCTCTCATATCATAATATCCATATTTAGTAAAAATGTCAAAGCCACTAGAGAAACAATAAAATCTAAAACTATATGACATCCAAGATCACACTATTTGGGAGCCTATAAACTGTTAATGAAGCTTGAGATGACAGAGTCTATTCAGGGTAATTGTTTTCTCTATTTTTAAAGAAAGAAATTTAAAGGAACAAAATGAATCTAAAAATATGGACCTACCTCCAATTCCAAATCGCCTCACATAAGCCAACTCAACGCAAAGCAAATACAAAATTTTTTACTGCGTCAGCTCTGATATCATAATAACCATATTTAGTAAAAATGTCAAAGCCA
>CBVK0100728278.1:0-10314 GCA_900067695.1 Picea abies
GTACAAGGTTAGGATTTACACCGCCAAAGGTCAATTATGTGGTGTTGTCTCCCATGCCTTCAGCTGTTGATGAAAATGAGCCTCTCACTATAATCTCAATCTCTTATGACTTAGATCTGGTAGTTGACATGGTGATCTCTTCAATAGGGCTTTTATATCCTAACCTCCTTACCTCGATCATGGCCCTCGACATGTGTTACTTCCAGAGTGTGTTTCTTCCATCAAGTGAAGATCTCTTGGAAGCCATGACCGCATTTTGTCTCTTGACATGGTGTCCTTCCAGAGCATTATCCTCTTGGAAGCCATGATCAAGAAGATGAGTTTTGAGCATGGTTTTCTGATTTCAAGCTCATTAGAAAATGAAACCAACTTTGAGCATGGTTTTATGATTTCAAGCTCATTGAAAAATGAAACCAGATGTGAGGATAGTTTTGTGTCTCTGTGACAACCTCATTAAAAAATGAAACAAAGGTTACTAGCATAGTTCTTCTCCTATGTCAAGCTCATTACAAAATGAAACTGAGGTATGGGGATTGAACCTAGATTCTCGAGCATAGTTCATGTTCCTGTGTGAATCTCATTAAAAAATGAAATAGATTCCCCCCCTCTTCAATTGTTTCAAGTACTTTGTTACGTATAGTATTTGAAGCTTCATTTCGTCCACCTGTTCCTTTAGATGAAAAAAATCTTGGGGGCAATTCTTACACCCTATTCACTTCATGTTGAAGTTAAGTCGCTAGCTTTTTAAGCTAGGGGAAAGCATAGTTTCCTCTGGTTCAAGCTTGTGTAAAAATGAAACTAGGTCCAAACATAGTTTTGTTTAGTTTTAAGGTTGTGTAAAAATAAAATCTATCCCAAGCATATTTTTTTTTTGTTTTAAGCTTGCGTAAAAATGAAAACAATCTCGAGCTTAGTCTTTGTTCTTTCTCGTGATCGTAAATCAATGATAATGTAACCGAGTAAATTTTTATCACTTTTTCGGGCTGATAAAGGTTATACGAAAAAGGAACCCTCGGAGTTCCCTTTAAGCTCTTTTCGGACTCTCTAAACATGAAAATATTGCCGAGCGATCTTGTTCTTTCCAGGCTCGTTAAAGTATTTGAAGAAAATGTCTGTTGAACGGTAGTTTATCTCTTTTTCAATCTCATTAGACTACTTTATGAAAAATGACATTTTGGAGATTCCTTTAACTAATTTTCAGACTCTCTAAATATGAAAAACCATTAAGTTTACTTTCTTTGGACTCGTAAAACAAACATCAAAAGGCCCATATGGGACCGAACCACTCCTTCCTAGGGTTAGTTAAATGTACTCTGAGGGACTCATTCAAAGGATGAGCTTACAGTTCAAGCATATGTAAAAATAAATAGGTACTCGCCAGAAATGTTGGGGGGGGATTTGGGAAAGAAATGTATTTAAACCTATATTCTATGGAAGAGTCTTTTTTGAACATGACATCCTTTCACTCGCTTTGTGTCTAGGTTGGAAAATTTGCTTGTCTCTTGATCATACTCATGTATAAGATTACAATTTGGTTTGTGATCCATGTTGTTGAGTCATTGTTTCCAAGACAATTGTCGTGTCATCAATATGTTCAAAGAGAATTTCAAACCAAAAAGCCTTCTATTGAATCAGCCATTTCTACAGTCCTTAAGCATTCTATTACACCGACCATCCCTGATTCAGTCCTGAATGACTTGTTACTCTAATCTACTTCAAATATTGTTACCTGTTTCGTGTCATTTATGGGGGATGTATTAAGGCCCTCCTGTGACGAGTCTTTTCCTGTCAACTTCAACTCATTATATAGGAATTAGACTTAGAAACTAATTGGTACCTTGGAACTTGCATGCCTCAATGGAAAGTTTCCTCGCTTTCGACAGTGGGTTTTCATTATTGACCCTTGATTGGGAGATTTCGCCAAGTGTTCGACTTCATCTCACAAATTCGCACATGTTGGATTGTACTATTGTACCTTGGGAGTCATTGACATTAATGGTGATTTACCTTGCACTTGTTAATGGTATTCAATAATGACCAATAATCAAGCAATTTCTACCATGTTCGACTTCAACACATGTATTCGCATGGTTAGATTCGTACTATAGAGTGGTGGAGATGAAGATCCTGAATATTTTTTGATAGATTCAGGTTGCATTGGAGTATATTCAGATTGTATTGTTGCATAGATCCACATTGCATGTCTCGTGGCTATGTTCAAATTTGAGTCTTTAACACATAGATCCATAGTGTATTTTTCGTGGCTATGTTCAGATTTGAGTCATAATGGCATGGATCCACAATGTATGTTTGGTGGCCATGACATTTCTTACTTGACATGGATATTTTCATGTCGGAATTTATGATTTGATTCATTTGTATTATGAGTATGGGAATGACTACCTCAGTGATGATATATTATTGTACTGTATTTCCTTGTTTGTTGGCAGGTTTCCAACCGATGTGTTCCTTGTTCCCAACACATACACGACACAGTATTTCAACTATCACTCTATTCTAACTTCATACTTTGGGGGGATTACTGTTATACATTATTTTTGTCACCCCTATGACCGTTAATGATGTACACCTATCCTTTGTCTTTAGAAGGATCAATGGCCTGAATTCCTGAAGAAGAATGAAGACACATTTTCCCAGAAAGATGCAAATTATTTGGTCCTTTGTAAAAACCTTATAAAAAGGGATAGTCGTACCTTTCTAAATGTTAAGGGTGTGACGATTTAGGATCGATGCAGGTTTCCCCATGGTGTCCTGCGACGTTATCGTAATTTTCTCAGTTTTAAGGGTGCGACGAATTTTTTTACGAAGAAAAAGAGCATTTTCTTGACGTTTCTAGAATATAATATTTGAGGGTGAGGTGGCCTCCGATCGGTTTGGATCTGAGTCACATTCTTGTTCTAGTGGGATCATCCCAACCTCCTCACCCTATCCTTTTCATCTTATAAAAGGAGAGGAGTTCTCATGGGGAAATCTAGTTAGCTATTTCTTGAGTTGGTGAGTTCTTAAGCTTTTGGTATGGTTAGAGAATTTTTGGAACTTCAAATTAGTCACAAAGATTCAGCTAATTAGATATTAGTCTAGCCAAGAATTTGGAGTGTTTGGGCCTATGTTGGCTTTGAGTTTCACTTTGCCAAGTTGAGATTGTGAGTGACTTTCAAATCTACAGTCTCATAATCCGAGCAGAAGTGTGTGGGAAGAAAGGAACTATTGGAAGGGACCCTACAACATCAAGGAATCGGTTGTATTCTCCTTTTCATATTTCTAATATAGTAATATATTTCTTTCCCATAAAAAATTTCTTATTTTATTGAATGACTCCTTGATCACATACATAGGTTTTGTTAAGTATACATTGTTTCTTTCACTTCGTTGGCTTATGTCTTTTTATAGGTTCAACATCCCATAAGTCTTGGAATGGAGTGAGGATGAAACTAACGAGGACAAACGACATTTAAAAGGCATGTCATTTATCTCTTGTTAATTAGTGTGGTTGATAATTAAAAATTAGGGAAAGTTTTATATATATTGTCTTGTTTTTTCCTAATTTCCTGTTGAAGTTAGGGAGATCAGTTTGTGTCTTCACTTACCGATTTGTACAATAACACTTATGGTGAAATCCCTCAAAGGAAGACGCTTTGTGAAGTCCAAATGGTTAGGTGGTTGAGTATCCCAACAGTGTGGTTAGTGAATTTGCAGGAGAAACTCTTCCAGATGGATAGTATATGTCATGTCATTTCTAGTTATATGTGGAACGTCACATAAATCCTCACGGTTAGATAGTTATGGCCATGTGAAGTTGGAGAACCCTCATGAGTTATCTAGAAGCCCCTAGAAGGTCAAATAAGTCAAATTATTCTAGAATCTCCTAGAAGAAGTTGACCAATCAAAGTGGTTAGTCATGGGTTAAGTGGTTGCAACAAGAAAAAAAATTAAAAATAAATTAGTTGAAACTAGAAGTGGAGAGTTTACTATTTGTGGAGAAATTGGTTGTAAGTGGACAAAGTGATTATAAGTGGGTTAGCCCCAAAAGAAGGAAGTTGGGTAATTTGGTTAGAATATAACCCCTAGAGAAAGCTACTTGGAGAAGTATAAATACAAGAGAAAGAGTCTCTTATGAGTATGATATTTGAGCATATTGAATATCTATTTGTGAAAGGTTATTTGGGCAGGTATTATTGATAGAGAAAATTCATGGCAGAAGAATCGCAACAACATAACAGTGGCAGCATAATTGCGGTAGAAAATCTATGGCAGTAGAATCACAGTAGCAGAACCGCAACAGTATAATTATAGCAGCAAAACCGCAGCAGTAGATTTGGTAGCTGCAGAAAGTTGGCAGTTCGGTAACCACATCAGATTTGCATATTGGAATTGTTTCAATTGTTGCATGGTATAGTATAGGACTTGATGATTGCTACATGATTAATGGTATGGTTTTGGCACATGGTCTTGTGTAAGGGTTTATGGTATTTGGTTTATGGATACTATGGTGTATTGCTAGAGGTATTTTGCTTGTTAACTTGGTGATATTGTACATATGGTTGAGAGTTGACTTGATGTTTGATCTTTGTGAGTAGATTAGATTTGGATGATGGGATTGATGAGATAGGATAAGGTGACATGTTGTTGTGACAGGTTGAGTTGTGCATAGTTGATGCACTTGTCTTGGTATATACTATTGGTATAGTTTGACAAATTGTTTTCTCTCTACAAGCTAGGTATTGTACTTGAGGGTTGGATTCCTCACATATCGGTTGGTGCTGAGATATGCAGGTTGGGTCTTGCAATTGAGAGTTGGTGATATTTTCAATTGGTGTTGATAAAACCTGATATTGTAGTCTCATGTAACATATAATGCAAAAAGATTAAACATATATTTTGTGTTCTTTGTGTTCATTATTGTGATGTACAAAGTTCTTTATTGTTGATGTATGTTGTTGAGATATGTTTACATGAAAGCAACTAAGTGTGAATCGAACTAATGAGTAAATGGTGATTTCCAACTAAAGTTTTTAAAGAAGTGTAAAAAGAGCCTCACACTGATTCACCCCCCACCCTCTTAGTGTGGTCGGTGTGTCCAACAATTGGTATCAAAGCATGCCTTCACTATAAGCCTTACAAGCTTGAAGGGGATCTATGGACACACAAATGGATGAACATGCAGATGAAGTTCCATTCTTTGATGAGACAGATTATTCAACATGGAGAATAAAGATGAAAGGGTACTTGAATTCAAAAGAAGCAGGTGTTTGGGATACAGTTCTTGTTGGACCAGTTCCTTCGAAGAATTAGTCAAAATTTGCAACAAAGAAGAATAATGCAGTAGCACTCAAGACCATCTTCAATGGAATCTTGGATTTTGTCAAAGAAAGCATAGGAAACATTCCTCCGCCATGGACCTATGGTTGAAGCTAGATAAGGTATATCAATATAACTCCATCAAGGACAATGAAGGTAAAGACTATATGTTGAATGCTCTCTTGCAAATAAAGAAGAAGATATAGTAGAAGTTTCTATAGATGAAGAGGAAGATTTGTTGAAGTTTAAAGATAAATTTTTATCTGATTTAGGCAATGTTAGCATGGAAATAGGACATTATTCAATTTCTTTTGAGTATCTTGAAAGGACAATGAGTAATTCCTAGAAAAGTACCCAAGGCATACCATGGAACTAAAGCAAATGCTCAAAGAACAAGAAGAAAGTAAAAAGACTCAATTAGAAGAAAAAGAAGAAGAGATCAAAAGACTAAAGAATGAAATAATTAGTCAAGTTGAAGAAAAGAAGAAGGTAGATGATGAGCTTATCAAAAGCATTGAAGTGAATGTCAATCTAAAAACCCAAATTGAAGAAGCCAAAAGGATAAAAGATCTATTGAAGAATCAAGTAAATGAAAAGGAAGAATCATGCCATAAGCTAGAAACATAAGTTATTGATATTAGAAGGAAAGCAGAGAAGTAAAAAAGGTTCATGAACAACTCAACTATATTGGATGAAATCATGGATAGTCAAATATCACCAAATGATAAATCAGGTCTTGGATACAACAAGGAAGCAACACACTTTGGAGCTAACACCTCTAAGAAACATGAGGTAAGTCATTTATTCTCAAAAGGTGGAAGCAATGCTGCAAATCAAGAACCTGAAAAAAGCAAGGAAACCTTCAGAAGAACAGAGGAAAGAAGACATCAAGAAGCCATCCCCACATCTCAAATGAAATTTAGAAGAGAGACACCTTGAAGGTGGATATCAAAGCAAAGGTATGAATATTTTTTTCATGGTCAGTTCTTCTCATGTAATGAATATGGTCACAAAGTTTTCGATTGCAGACATTATGCAAGGAAAAATGTTGGAATGTTTCATAACACCCTAAGATATTGGAGATGTAATCAAGTGGGACACATTGTTTCTCATTGTCACACCATGAGATGTTACAGTTGTAGTGGGCTTGGCTACAAAAATCAGTATTCCTGGAATTCAAGGAGACAATCAATGAGGAGTGCTTCATATTGCATGGAAAGATGAGCACATGTAACTTGGAAGGAAGACAACATTGAAAGGATCGAAGCTTAGAGCACAAGTATAGATAAATCATGAAACTCTCAAAAGTGGATGAAGAATACTAAACAACCAAACATGAATGAAGGAATAAAGAATCAAGAAAGCTTAACTCTTTCTACATCATACGCGGGCTCCTGTGGGAGAAGTCACATACATGTGTGAGTTGTCTATGGAACATGTTGCATACCTATGGAAAAAAACTCAAGAAGAGGATTGTACATATGAGTTGCAACATTGTTCGATGGTGTAACTTTGTTTTGTAGGGTCTAACATGGTTTTTTGCAGGTTTTCATGATTAAATGCTTGCATGTGTGTTTGATGTATGTATGGTGATAATATATGGTTGAGTGTTGAATCTTATATATCTTGGATGCATGTTACAAACTTTAGTGTGTGGAGTGATGAATCATTGATAAGGTATATTGTTGGTTATGCTCTCAGAGATGTTATGGCACCTTGTCTATGAGAAATATCATGATGGTGTGATGCTAGCTAGAGATATATCATTAATCTATTGAGGGACACTCTTATTACATGTTTAGAGGTATTATTGGTTGCTTAGTACTTTCTGTAGTGAATGGTTTTTGAGGTACATTTGTCATGTTACATGGCTAGTACATATGTGAGCTCCATTGATATATATTATGATGTATTGTTAGAGGTATATTTGTTGGATGTCTTGGTGCATGCATTTGGCATGTGGTTGAGCTACATATTGGGACATGTAGTTGATGACTTGATGAGGTGGTTATGTTGTACATCATTGATGAGTCATAGATTGATCTATAGTTGGTGCATGATTGGTATATACTTGGTACATTGGTTGAGGCACTTTCTAGCAGTATGATTGGCACATGGTTTATGGTTGATATGTAATACATGTATGGGAACACATCTTGATTGTGGTTCATCTTGTTGAGGTTTGGTGTATGGTTGATGCACTTGCTTTGGTACATAATGTATGGGATGATATAGTTGAGAAACTTGTTATGATGCTTGGTCGATATATTGATGGTTGAGATACATGGTTGTGGCACTTGGTTCATGATAGAGGCATATTATGAGTGATATGATATTTGTTTAAGGCACATGGTTGGCATGGTGTATGGTTGATGATGATACTGATGATCTTGATACACATTTGACACATGGTTAATACACTTCAATGATGATATCGTGTATGGTGTTGATGTACATGGTTGATGTGCATGATTTTCACATGGTATGGCACATGATGTATATGGATGATGGTTTGTTCGTGATTCACTATTTATTGTTGACATGTCATTTGTTTCATGGTTGATACATGAGTTAGTATGTATGATTGGCATACACTTGATGTATGGTATGGAACGATTTTATATGGTTGATGCATGGATAGGTTCAAGGATTGTTGTTCTCTTGATGTAGTTGAGAAGTTAATCAATGTTCTGGTTGAGCAACAACACTTGCAACATAAGCATATTGCAGTAGTAGCATATTGTTTATCTTGCAGAGAAGATAGGGGGATACATACCCACAGGGGTATTTATTCTTCTTCCCATGATTGGTCTAGGTGGAGAGATGATAGAGATGATTGGAAGCCATGTTACCAACATTGCATCAAAGTTATATCCTTTGTAAAAAAGGGAGAGATTCATCAGATACATGGAGAGCAACCCACGGAACAATGTAGCTAGGAGGAGAAACCTCAGGGACAATTCAGTTAGGGGGAGAAACCCCAAAGAGATATACCCTTTCCCATTGATGTCAAAGTGTGAGAGATAGTCACATTTATATGACGAGATGAAAATTGATGAGGGGCAATGATCACAGAGTGATCATGAGCATCGCCATGTCTAAGTGTTGCCATCAATGATTGGTGTTGACCTCAATGTTGGTGTTGCCATCAATGCCAAAGGGGGGGATTGTTGTACTATGTTGTCAATGATGTAAAGGGATTGATGTCAAGTATTGTCATAGTGATGTGTTTGTATCATTGATATATTGATTATTGGTGATATGGTCATTGATGTAATTGTTGTCAAAGGGTTGATGTCAAGTGGTGTCCTAATGAAGTGTTGATATTAAAGGGAATTGTATCATTGATGTCATGGTTGATAGGAAGAACCAAATGGATAAACTCCAAAGTGGTCCCCTTATGGTAAAATCCCTCATGGGAAGACACTCTTGGATAAAGTTCTCAAAGTGGTCCCCTTATGGTGAAATCCCTCACAAGAAGACTCTCTTGGATAAAGTTCTCAATGTGGCCCCCTTATGGTGAAAGTCCTCATAGGAAGACACTTTTTGAAGTCCAAATGGTTAGGTGGTTGAGTATCCCAGTAGTGTTGTTAGAGAACCCAAGTTTGATTGATGAATAATGTAATGAATATTAGTGAATTTGTAGGAGAAACTATTCCATATGGATAGTATATGTCATGTCGTTTCCGATGATATGTGGAACATCACATAACTCCTCGCGGTTAGAGAGATATGTCCATGTGAAGTTGGAGAACCCTCATGAGTTATCTAGAAGCCCCTAGAAGGTCAAAGAATTCAAATTATTCTAGAAGCTCCTAGAAGAAGTTGACCAGTCAAAGTGGTTATTCATGGGTTAAGTGGTTGAAACAAGAAAACAATTAAAAATAAATTAGTTGCAACTAGAAGTGGAGAGTTTATTATTTGTGGATGAAGTGGTTGTAAGTGGACAAAGTGGTTAGAAGTAGGTTAGCCCCAAAAGAAGGAAGTTGGTTAAGTTGGTTAGAAGGTAACCCCTAGAGGATGCTACTTGGAGAAGTATAAATACAAGATCAAGGGTCTATTATGAATATGATCTTTGAGCATATTGAATATTCATTTGTGAAAGGTTATTTGGGAAGGTATTCTTGATAGAGCAAATTCAGGGCAGAAAAATCGCGACAACATAACTGCAGTAGAAAAAATGTGGTAGTAGAATCATCGCAACAAAACCATGACAACAGAATCATGGAAGCATAACCACGACAATGGAATCACAATAGCAAAACCGTGGCAGCAAAACCCTGGTAACAGATTTGGCAGATTCAGAAAGTTGGCAGTTTGGTAACCACATCAGATTTTCATATTGGAATTGTTCCAATTGTTGCATGGTATGGTATAGGTATTGATGATTTCTACATGATTAAAAATATGGTTTTTTCACATGGTCTTTTCTAAGGTTTATGGTATTTTGTTTATGGAGAGTATGGTGTATTGCTAGAGGTATCTTGTTCGTTAACTTGGTGATATTGTGCATATGGTTGAGAGTTGACTTCATGATTGATCTTTGTGAGTAGATCATATTTGGATGATGGGATTGATGAGGTAGGTTGAAGTGATAGGTTTTGTTGTCCATAGTTGATGCACTTGTCTTGGTATAGACTGTTGGTACAGTTTGACAATTGCTTTCTGTCTACAAGATGGGTCTTGTAATTGAGGGTTGGATTCCTCACATCTTGGTTGGTGCTGAGATATGCAGGTTGGGTATTACAATTGAGAGTTGGTGCTCTTTTCAGTTGGTTCTGATAAAACCAGAGATTGTAGTCTCCTGTAACATATAATAAAAAAAACTTAAACATATATCAAGTGTTATTTGTGTTCATTATTGTGATGGTTCAAAGTTATTTACTATTGATTTATGTTGTTGAGATATGTTTACATGCAAGAAACTAAGTGTGAATGGAACTAATGAGTAAATGGTGATTGTTAACTAAATTTTTAAAAGAAGTGTAAAAAGAG
>CBVK0100728282.1:0-17245 GCA_900067695.1 Picea abies
TTGGTGTAATGTGTCCTTCATAAATTATTGAAGAAATAACCTGTATTCTATTTGATGAAATGCTTTCTGCTATGCATTCCTAACAATGACTATTACATGCACATTTCTTCCAGAATTAGAGGTAGAAGAAGGACACATTACACATTTCTTCCTGATTTGAATTCAACATTTCAGATTTAAAGGGTTATTATAGTGGTAAAACAATTAATTTTATGTGGTTTTTTGTGATTTTTTAAGGTCATTAACTTGTGGGGCCATTTTGAGGGCCTAAACGATATTTTTAGCAAGTCAAAACCCACTATAATAGAGTGTACCAAGGTGCACTTTGTCTCTATAGCTCAAATAAAACAATTCAGAGAGATTTATCAAATGCGCTAAATGGTTCGCAAAATGAGCTCGCATGAGAAAGTTATAGCCAAAACAATGACAGAAAAATTTTGGCAGCAATTTTACTTCTAAAAGGCATAACTCCATGCACCGAAGTCTGTTTGGGGCACAAGAAATGTCTATGGAAATATTATGACACATAGAAGCTAGTGGTAAAGTCATATTTTGGTTATGGGTAGCTGAAAATGTGCAGGAAGAGAAATAAGACACTTGTAGAATGCAGTGATAAATTGGGTAAAACGACCTAAACTTATTTGAACCATAACTTCCATCTCAGAGCTTGGATTTGAGAAAACAAATAGTCATTGGAAAAGTATTGAGGAGTAGAATATATCTGTTAGTCTGAAATTTTTATTTGGGTAATACAATCTTCTATAAATTAATAAAAATATTTTTGTAGCAATAAAAGAGTGAAAATTGCAACATGTAATTGTTGTAACGTTTCACTCAAAACTCATATTGAGGCATGATTATAGTTGTTGGAAAGTTGTTTCATAGGGGAATTCATCTGATAATTTTGATTTTGAATTGGTGTAATGTGTCCTTCATTGGTGTAATGTGTCCTTCAGAAATTATTGAAGAAAGAACCTGTATTCTATTTGATGAAATGCTTTATGCTATGCATTCCTAACAATGACTATTACATGCACATTTCTTCTAGAATTAGAGGTAGAAGAAGGAAAATTTTGTTCTTATATGAGGAATGGAGTTATAGAAGGTTCTCAAGGATATTACAATGATGAGGAAGAGGGCATAGGTGTGTATGTCATCATGGGGAATGTTGAGACAAGTTCAAATGGAAGAAGGAATAGGAAGCAACATATCACTATGAAAATACTGCATAGGGAAGTGCATAGATATACAGATGATAATTAAAATATTATGAAAGATCAAGAGGAGATACTTTAGATCTTAAACATGTTGCATAAGTAGGTCAAAAATGAATTTGGCACTAAGTAAGAAGCTAGTTCTAAACAAGTGTCTACATCTAGATCCCATAGCAAAAGGGATGATCATGGAAATGATAGGTAATCAAGAAGAATGAGAAGGATCCATCATTCTTCAAGTAAATATAACATAAGAACTCATGCAAGTTTGGGGCCCGGGAGTAGCCCAAGTGTCTCCTATCAGGAGGTAAAGGAGGAGGATTGAGGTATACATCTTGCAAGGTGATATTAGGAAGATCAATCCACCTACTTTCAATGGTGATAATAGGAAAGGAGAAGAGACTGAGACTTGACTATTGGAAATGAAAAAATATTTTCAGCTACATGATTACCCCTCCCAGGTAGAAGCTAGAATTTCCACCTACTACTTGCAAGGAAATGAAACCTTGTGGTGGGATCAACTTAAGCAAGTCAAGAACCTTGATGAGAAAAGGATCTCATGGAATAAGTTCAAGGGATATTTCCAAGAGAAATATTTGTCTGACCATTACTATGAAAAAAAGATGAAATATTTATTTCAACTCAAGTTGGGAACCATGGAAATGGAGGAATATGAGAAGTGGTTCTTGAATTGTTGAAGTATGTTTCCTTCATCAAGGATGAGAAGCATGGATAATTTTAAGGATGTAAATTTATATTAAAATGTAGAAACTTGGGTTAATCTTAGTAGTTCTTAATATGTAAAATGTAAAATGTTTGGCGATAGATTTGTAAAAAATTCAAATTTCTAAGAATTTAATATACTTTCTATAAACTTTTGGCGTTTTTTAAGGTAAAAAAAAATTATTCTATGGATTTTGGTCGAATCATTTTTAGAAAAAAGGGAATTTGGGGAATCATTTTTTGGGAAAAACTATGGAAAATTAGTCCGTTTGTGAAATTTAGCCCCTAAAATCATCTATGATGAGAAGGTCAAAATCCAAAGGTTTCTAAGTGGGTTACCCTCCTTCTATAGTGACAAGATACAATATGATAATCCCAAGGCTTTGAAGGAGACCATAAGGAGGGAAAGCCATCTTTATAAGTAGAGAAAAGGTAGGATAGTGTTCCAGAAGGCTTGGAATGACAAGATGAAAGGGAAAAATGATCAAAGGAATAAATGTTTTAAGCCACCCTTTTTCAGAAATAATTACCAATAAAATAATCAAGGCTAGTTAGCCCAAAATGAGCACAAGACTGCATATTCATTTGGAAAGATACCAAAGAAACAACTCGTTCAATTTTTTGGATGTGAGGGAAATCACTTATATATATACTTCCCTCACAAAGGATAAAGAATGAGGATTGCCCCCAACACTCAGGAGGATGAAGTAGTGGAAGACATGGGAGGAATCATGCCAAGGATTTATGTAGCCTTGGACAACAAGTAAGATGAATATAAATCCCCCATGATTGGAGTGGAAGGTAAGATCAATAGCCATCCCATAGAAATTTTGATTGATTCTAGAGCTAGACATAGTTACATAAATGCTAACATTGTTGAAATATTTCATTTTCAAAGAAGCAAGCATAAGAAATCTTGGATAGTTTAGTTAACCACGGGAGCTAAGAGAAAGATCAATTAGTTGGTTAAATATTGTTTGATGGACATCAATGGAATAAGCATGAAGGTATATGTAAACAACATACCATTAGGTTCATATGATTTTCTAATTGGCATGGATTGGTTGAAAAAAAGCTATGTTGTCCTAGACTGTTACAACAAGACAATCACATGTCTTGATGAAGAAGGGTAACAAGCCTAGATTCAAGGCATTCAAAGATTTGTAGTTGTTAGAGAGATTTCAACTATGCATTTGAAGAAGAGTTTCAGGAAGGGATGTCATATGTTTGTAGCCCATATGGAAGAGGCAACCAAAGATAAAGTGGAAAGCATTAAAGACCATCCGATATTAAAGGATTTTGAAGATGTTTTTAGAGAAATTTTGGGATTTCCATAAAAGAAAGACATTGATTTCTCTATAGATTTGGTGCCAATTGTTTCCCCAGTGTCCAATAAACCATACAGAATGGGTACACTAGAATTGAAGGTGTTGGGGATGAAGCTTGAAGATTTGTTAAAGAAGGGGTATATACACCCAAGTGTGTCACCTTGGGGATCCCCAGTTTTTTTATGAAGAAGAAATATGGAACTTTAAGGTTGTGTATCAATTTCAGACATCTTAATAAGGTCACAATAAATAACAAATATCCTTTTCCAAGAATTTATGATTTCTTTGATCAACTAAAAGGTGCAAGAATCTTTTCGAATATTGACTTGAGGTCAGGATATCATCATGTAAGGATAAATGAAGAATACATTAGCAAGACAACATTCAGAACAAGACATGGGCATTATGACTTCATGGTAGTTCCATTTGGAGTATCAAATTCCCCATCATTGTTTATGTGCCTAATGAATGGAGTGTTCAGGGAGTACATAGACAAGTTTGTGACTATGTTCCTAAATGACATACTTGTCTACTCTAAGTTAGAAGAGGAACATGAGAAACATTTAAGAATGGTGTTGTAATTTCTAAGAGAGCATAAGTTGTATGCTAAGCTAAGTGAGGGAATATTTTACCAAAAGAAGATTCACTACTTGGGGAATATAATTTTAGGAGCAGGGATAGAAGTTGATCATGAGAAGATAGAAGCCATTAGAGGATGGTCAATGCTAAAGAATGTGAGAGTGGTTAGATAATTCATGGGTCTTTCTGGTTATTACCAAATATTCATAAGAGGTTTTTCAAAGATTGCAAGTCCAATCACTTCTTTGCAAAAGAAGCAAGTGAAGTTTGACTGGCCACCCAAGTGTGAAGACATTTTTTAATAGTTGAAGGAAATAATGGCAAGTGTGCCAATACTGAATATTGCAGATTTGAATGAAGATTTTTTCTTTTCACTGATGCATGCAAGGAAAGGCTCAGTGGAGTCCTTAGGGCTCCATACATGATGCGTCTCTTAGTAAGTAGAGACTTTGTCTAAAGTTGAATCAGAGACAAAGTCTATAGAAACAGATGAAGCAAAGCCATAGGATGAAAACAGTGAAGAAGCTAAGGTCGTCATTGACTCAAAGGCACAATGTGTTGTAGATTTGAAGAAAAATGAAAAATATCCTACAATCATGGTATATCTCCACCCACATCATATAAAGAAACAATAGTCATCTGAGCAAGGGCGTGAGCATTCACACACTTATGCATGAGTGGGGAACCAGAAAGGAAACCAATCAATTGGTGCATGGAGGCATACCAACACTACATGATGAAATCAGGCTAGAGAACCAAGTCCATGGAAACATCAACATGATGTAGAGAAATATCAAGGTGGCAAGGCAATAGTTGGATATCATATTTGGCTTGCATTAGGATGGATGGATGGTCATACTTGGTACTAGTTGGCTACTATTCTCACCCGATCATATCGTATGGTCTGTTCTAATTTTTTGGGGATGAAACATGCTTAAGGTGGGTGGAATGTAATATACCTAGGGAGGTAATATGGGAGGTACCAATGAGAATGGGGGTTAGATACAATTAGTGGAGGATATTAAATGTAAGGTAGACTAGGTTCATCATGGTATTAAATAAGGCCCAATATGGTAGTTAGATAGAATAAATGGATAGTTAGATATAATAAATGGGCTTTCTAGAAGATACCTTCTCTATAATGTAACTACGAGATAGAGAATTCTATATAAGGAAGTGTAAGCAATGCAATTGGCATGGTGAAGAATATTGTTGATGTACAAGCAAGTATTGCTTGAGGATTTTTATCCTTCTAGAAGGATTAATATATGGCGTTACCCTACCTCAAGGGTTTTCCACATCTTGTTTTCAATATTGTTGTGAATGGTTTTGGTGTTTATTCATGTTATTGTCTGAGCATATTTCCAGATTTAGTATTGGTATACAACTAATGAAAACAAAAACTAAGTGATAGAGAAATTTATATGTCCTGCCCCGATACCATATTGTGAATCGAGACTAAACATGAACACACACGATCTTGAACTCCATACAAAATAGACTAGGTATAGAAAGACAATATGTTTTATATCAGATGATTAATTACAAGTGTTATCACCTACTAATTTGTATTAATTTTTCCCAAAGCGTCTTGTCCTTGTGCTATTTTTCCACTCAGACTTTCAAAAATTTTCACCAGCTCCGTCAAGCTCCCATCACCTAAATCCTTCACCCAATGGATCATCCAAAACAGTCATGTACTCCATGAGTCAAAAGTTGGAAAATATCCCAAACCTATACTTAGCCTTAATTCTTATCTAAATCCCTTAGTTCCATCACTTCATACATTTTTACCCTTATTTTTGTATTCATGTTGAAAATAAAAAATATTCCGTTTATTAAGCACCCTTATCCTATCCACAAAGTCATGTGTTAAGCCTCATATGCCAAAAGTCCTTCGAAAATAGAAAAAAGAGATTTTTTATTATTAATATAAATATATTTATATTTATATTAATATTTAATCCGATATTTAATTTATGAAATCATGTCAAATCATGGGCACAAATATCAATTTATAATGTGGAAAAGTCAAAGGTTGGATGGAGGAAACACATACATACACGTGTTTTTACATGGAGCACATCATAGATAAAAGCAGTTTGAATTAAACCACTCCAACCCAAGCCCGATGTAATAAATGCACCATTTATCATATGTTTTATGTGCGGCATTTTTCTAGGATTGCATTTCAACAAAACAGATTGGAATTTCTAATAAGTGAGATTCCTCCTCACGGTGAAAAGGTTTTATAGAGGTAAGATTTAAATTTTACAAATCAAGGAGACTAATGTTTATTTCCAAGGAAAATAATTAAATGGAAGATGCATGTGAATAGATGGATAATTTTCATGTGAAGAAGATAAAAGGTATTTTTCCAAATGCAGTAAATTGGAAAAACATTACACAGTAAATGTTTTTCCACAGTGAAACAGTAAATTAGAAAAACATTACACAGTAAATGTTTTTCACAGGGAAATGGTAAAAGTAATTTTTTTTACAATGAAATGGTGAATTGAAAAAACAAGACATGGTCTTAAAAACCACGGGCATGAATTAAATTATGGAAATTTAATTCTACAGGATAGAAAATTATTTGGGAATTATTTTTATTTCAAATATATTATTCCCAAATGTTTAATGAGAATATGGATAAATGAAATTATATTTGAAGGATTATGAGTGACATTTCAAAGAGAATGTGGAAGAGGAAGGAGCTCGAGCGTTAGAGGAATCTGTAGGGATCATGAAATGTTTTTGCTAAAAACTGTCAATTGTAATCATTGTAGAAGCTGAAATGTTTCATTTCAGTTTTTGTAACAGGTTGCACATTGAAGGAACTCGAATTGTATAAGTGTTAGACGTTTTGAGTGTATTAATGGCGGGTAGAAGTGAAAGGGTACAATTCTGGTGGTTCTGGACTCTATTGTAATTTTTTTAGGACTGAATTGAATACATATGCAAAAGCATTTTGAATTGTTTATGAAAAGATTCTAATGGCTATGATATGAATTTTGTTCTCCTTCATTGTTTGTATTTTCTTTGTTCTTTAATTCCATTTGCATTTTCTTCTGCTTATATTGGAGAGTTAAAGGCCCATAATTCATCTTATAATGCTCCTGGCTTAAGCATTTTAAACTATGGAATTGTCTTCTTAACTAATTCAGAATTCATTTTATTGATGTTGTGATGTAGTTACTTGTTTTTCCCCTTTCCTCTTACACTCTGCAAATCTCAATTCACAACTCAGATTCATTGCCTCATTTATTTTTTATCCTCTTGAGATTTCTACTTGCTAATCATTGTTTTCATTCATTTTCAGAAATTGTGACTCCATAGCCCTGTGTGTTCATCCCCTTCATTGCCAACAACTTTATTAAAATCCCCCAAAACAAACCAAATCTAGCCATCGATTTCCATAGATATATCAAGTGACAAGAGAGAGATCCATCTTTGAGTTGAGCAGGCTAGTGCCTCAGCTCTAAAACTGGTTGAAATAGTTACCTATGTTGTTTTTCTATTCAGTCGGACAAAATTTGCAGAGTGCTAACATTCTGGTGTCATTGCCGGGGACGAAATTGAAAATTTTTCCCTACGAAGAACGACATGGTTGAGTTCAAAGGTCTGAGAGAAGCAGACAGTTAGGCACATATTGGTTGTATTCCTACTCTGGCAACTCCACACATAAAAAATTAGTTTGAAGGCAATTCCACTGGTAGAAGAATCCATAAATTTGAGTTTTCACTGGCGACTCAACTCTCAATGCAGAATCCAACTTCCAAAACATTATTGGTGACTTCACTGTCCGAAGATGAGTTCAATATTTGCAAGGTATGCTCCAATGAATTGATCTCATATTCTTGTCTTTCCAAATCCTATTCCTCACATAAATTGGCAAAAATATTTGCCTGAATTTGAAGAGGGGAAAGAAAACAGTGTTGCCTTGCACTTGATTAGATTTCACATGAACATATGTAAGTTGGGGGTTGAATTTCGTGAAGATTGTTTGATGAAAATGTTTATGGATACTCTAGAGGGGAAAGCAAAATCATGGTATGAAGGTTTAAAACCAGACATCTTATACTCTCTTAAGGATTTCCACATAACATTCTTTAAGCATTATGGAGAATCTAATCCTTCATTCTTGGTGTTTGAAGATTGTTGTGAATTTTGTGAACATTTCATTAAGTACCTTATAAATGATTTTGGTGATGAAGAGTGTATGAATGATGAAATCATAGAATCCCTTTATGAATATTCATACCAACAACAAATATTATCCCCTCCTTTGGTTGAAGGTAAAGATGATCAAGAAATTGTTGCTGAAAGTCATTTTCCTTCTCTTGAACTTGATGAAGACATTCAACAAGATTTCCAGCAAGACAAAGTGTTTCAAAGTTGTCTTTCTTCCCCTATGAATGATATGGTTGTTCAAATTATAAGTGGCCTAGACATGGATGATGATTCTGAAACTACATCTATGGAGATTTCAAGCAATGAACAAACAAATGACATAGAGTTTTAGGAAAACAACAAAACAATGTATGCCACTTTCCAATCAGAAATACAGAAAGATAATGAAGAAGCAATTGTTTTATTTGATTCATTTGAAAATCATGGTTTTGAAAATACATCCATGGGAACTCTAGACTATGAAATAGTTCATGAAGTTAGCTTTTCACATTTACAAGAAGGTTATGAACATGAATTTATTTCCATTAATTCATTTGAAAGTCAAAATGACAGTCCTCAAGCAAATTTCCAAAAGTTTAATGAAACCAAATCAGAGTTGTTTGATGAACAAGAGGTTAGCCTTGATGCACATAATATGGTTGTCATATTTGAATATGTTCAAGAATATATGAATGTTTTTGTTGAGATGGATGCAAAAGTAGACAAACCTATTGCTTCCATTTCATTTGAAAATGTTCTCGGAACCGAAGAGATGGATCAAGAGGAATAAACACATATGGAAAAGGCTTGTCTTTCATTTTTTGATCATCAGGAAGAAATTATTTTTCATGCTTTTCAAGATCCCGTGGCCATCCTATTATAGTCTTCAATGAAGGAGGAGTTTGTTTCATTCATAAGCTCAGGTTTTGAATTCAAATTTTGTTTTCAACTGCCATCTTTTACATTTTTCTGCCTGCTTAAGAAAGATGTGATCAGAGAAAAATCAGGAAGACAATTACTTGACTGGTTGCATTGGCACTTTAGCATCACTTGATTGAGTATTCATTTTAGCAGTTTTAGAGTAGATAAGAGTGTGCAAATAAGCTTGTTGGTCAAGTATTTTTTCAGTTTGGATTTCCAGTAGTTTGTACAGTCAAATTTTAGTAGTGTATTCAGTGTTCACTATCCAGTTGAGAGAAGTGTGCAGAGTTTGGTTTTCAACAGACACTAGTGACAGGTTGGAGAAGGGTACATAGACATGTTTTGGGACCAACCCAATGGATCAGGCACGTGGTCTACTGTTATTTGCTACCTCATAGGGAGGATAGCATCCCCAATAGGATCCTATGTTATCACCTGCTAATTTGTATTAATTTTTCCCAAAGCATCTTGTCCCTGGGTTATTTTTCCACTCAGACTTTCAAATTTTTTCACTGGCTCCATCAAGCTCCCATCACCTAAATCCTTAACCCAATGGATAATCCAAAATAGTCATGTATTCCACGAGTCAAAATTTGACAAATATCCCAAGCCTATACTTAGCCTTAATTCTTATCTAAATCCCTTACTTCCATCACTACATACATTTTTACCCGTATTTTTGTATTCCTGTTGAAAATAAAAAACATTTGTTTTATTAAGAAACCTTATCCTATCCACAAGGTCATGTGTTAAGCCTCATATGCCCAAAGTCCTTCGAAAATACAAAAAGGGGTTTTTTTATTATTAATATAAACATTTTTATATTAATATTAATATTTAATTCAATATTTAATTTATGAAATCACGTCAAATCATGGGCACGAATCTCAATTTATAATGTATAAAATTCAAATGTTGGATGGAGGGCACACATACATACACGTGTTTTTACATGGAGCATATCGGAGGTCATACATACAAGTGTTTTTACATGGAGCACATCGGAGGTAAAAAAGGTTTGAATTAAACCACTCCATCCCAAGCCCGATGTAATAAATGCACCATTTATCATATGTTTTATGTGCGACATTTTTCTAAGATTGCATTTCAACAAAAAATATGGAATTTCTAACAAATGAGATTCCTCCTCAGGGTGAAGAGGTAAGATTTAAATTTTACAAATCAAGGAGACTAATGTTTATTTCCATGGAAAATAATTAAACGGAAGATGCATAGTAAATGTTTTTCCAATGTGAAACAGTAAATTGGAAAAACATTAAACAGTAAATGTTTTTCACAGGGAAATGGTAAAAGTAAATGTTTTTACAGTGAATTGGTGAATTTGGCAAACAAGATATGGTCTTAAAAACCACGGGCATGAATTACATTATGGAAATTTAGTTCTACAGGATAGAAAAATATTTGAGAATTATTTTTATTTCAAATATATTATTCCCATATGTTTAATGAGAATATGGATAAATGATATTATATTTGAAGGATTATGAGTGACATTTCAAAGAGAATGTGGAAGAGGAAGGAGATAGAGCGTCAAAGGAATCTGCACAGATCATGAAACATTTTTTCTGAAAACTGTCATTTGTAATCATTGTAGAAGCTGAAACATTTTATTTCAGTTATTGTAACTAGTTGCACATTGAAGGAACTTGAATTGTATAAGTGTTAGAGGATCTGAGGGTATTAATGGTGGGAAGATGTGTAAGGGCACAATTCTAGTGGTTCTGGACTCTATTGTAATTTTTCTGGGATTGAATTGATTACATATGCAGAAGCATTTTGAACTTTTTGTGAAAAGATTCTAATGGCAATGATATGAGTTTTCTCCTTTTTCATTGTTTGTATTTCCTATGTTCTTTAATTCCATTTTCATTTTCTTCTATTTAAATTGGAGAGTTAAAGGCCCATAATTCATCTTATGATGCTCTGTCTTAAGCAATTTAAACTGTGTAACAATCTTCTTAACTAATTCAGAATTCATTTTATTAATGTTGTGATGTAGTTACTTGTTTTTCCCCTTTCCTCTTACACTCTGCAAATCCCAATTCACAACTCAAATTCATTGCCTCATTTAGCCTTTATCCTCTTGAAAGTTCTACTTTTGATCATTGTTTTCATTCATTTTTAGAAATTGTGACTCCATAGCCCTGTGTGTTCCTCCCCTTCATTGCCAACAGCTTTATTAAAATCCCCCAAAACAAACCAAATCTAGCCATCGATTTCCATAGATATATCAAGTGATAAGGGATATCCCTCTGTGAGTTAAGTAGGCTAGTGCCTCAGCTCTAAAGCTGGTTGAAATAGTTACCTATGTCATTTTTCTATTCAGCTGGAAAAAATTTACAAAGTGCTAACATTCTAGCGTCGATGTCGGGGACGAAATTGAAAAATTTTCCATGGAAATGATGACATGGTTGAGTTCGAAGGTCTGAGAGAAGCAGACACTTAGGCACATATTGGTTTTATTCCTACTCTAACGACTCCACACATCAAAAATCAGTTTGAAGGCGATTCCACTGGTAAAAGAATCCAAAAATTTGAATTTTCACTGACGACTCGACTCTCAATGCAGAATCCAACTTCCAAAACATCATTGGTGACTCCACTGTTCGAAGATGAGTTTAATATCTACAAGGTATGGTCCAATGAATCGATCTCATATTCTTGCCTTTCCAAATCGTATTCCTCACATAAATTGGCAAAAATATTTACCTAAATTCAAAGAGGGGAAAGGAAATGATGTTGCCTTGCACTTTATTAGATTTCACATGAGCATATGTAAGCTGGGGGTTGAATTTCGTGAAGATTGTTTGATGCAAAATGTTTATGGCTACTCTAAAGGGAAAAACAATATTATTGTATGAAGATTTAAAATGAGGCATCTTATACTCTCTTAAGTATTTCCACATAACATTCTTTAATCATTATGGAGAATCTAATCCTTCATTCTTGGTGTTTGAAGATTGTTGTGAATTTTGTGAACATTTCATTAAGTACCTTAAAAACAAATTTGGTGATGAAGAGTGTAAGAATGATGAAATCATAGAAGCCCTTTATGAATATTCATACCAACAACAAATATTATCCCCTCCTTTGGTTGAAGGTGAAGATGATTAAGAAATTGTTGTTGAAAGTCATTTTCCTTCTCTTGAACTTGATGAAGACATTCAACAAGATTTCCAGCGAGACAAAGTGTTTCAAAGTTGTCTTTCATCCCCTATGAATGATGTGGTTGTTCAAATTCTAAGTGGCCTAGACATGGATGAGGATTCTGAAACCGCATCTATGGAGATTTCAAGCAATGAAAAAACAAATGACATGGAGATTTAGGAAAACAACAAAACAATGTATGCCACTTTCCAATCAGAAATACAGAAAGATAATGAAGAAGCAATTGTTTTATTTGATTCATTTCAAAATCATAGTTTTGAAAATACATCCATGGGAACTCTAGACTGTGAAATAGTTCATGAAGTTAGCTTTTCACATTTACAAGAAGGTTATGAACATAAATTTATTTTCATTCATTCATTTGAAAGTCAAAATGACAGGCCTCAAGCAAATTTCCAGAAGTTTAATGAAACCAAATCATAGTTGTTTGATGAACAAGAGGTTATCCTTGATGCACATAATATGGTTGTCATGTTTGAATATGTTCAAGAATGTATGAATGTTTTTGTTGACATGGATGGAAAAGTAGACAAACCTATTGCTGCCATTTCATTTGAAAATATTCTCGGAACCAAAGAGATGGAGCAAGAGGAACAAACACTTATGAAAAATGTTTGTCTTTCTGTTTTTGCTCATCAGAAAGAAATTATTTTTCATGGTTTTCAAGATCTTGTGGCCCTCCTATTACAGTATTCAGTGAAGGAGGAGCTTGTTTCGTTCATAAGCTCAAGTTTTGAATTCAACTTTTGTTTTCAACTGCCATCTTTTACATTTTTCTGCCTGCTTAAAAAATATGTGATCGGAGAAAAATCGGGAAGCCAATTGCTTGATTGGTTGCATTGGCACTTTAGCATCACTTGATTGAGTATTCATTTCAGTAGTTTTAGAGTAGATAGGAGTGTGCAAATAAGCTTGTTGGTCAAGCATTTTTTTAGTTTAGATTTCCAATAGTTTGTACAGTCAAATTTTAGCAGTGTATTCAGTGTTCAGTATTCGGTTGAGAGTAGTGTGCAGAGTTTGGTTTTCAACAGACACTTGTGACAGGTTGGAGAAGTGTACATAGACATGTTTTGGGACCAACCCAATGGATCAGGCACATGGTCTACTGTTCTTTGCTAACTCACAGGGAGGATAACATCCTCAATAGGATCCTATGTTATCACCTGCTAATTTGTATTAATTTTTCCCAAAGCGTCTTCTCCTTGTGCTATTTTTCCACTCATACTTTCAAATTTTTTCACTAGCTCCATCAAGCTCCTATCACCTAAATCCTTCACCCAATGGATCATCCATCAAAAGCCTATACTTAACCTTAATTTTTATCTAAATCCCTTAGTTCCATCACTACATACATTTCTACCTTTATTTTTGTATTCTTGTTGAAAATAAAAGATATTTCTTTTATTAAGCACCCTTATCCTATCCACAAAGTCATGTGTTAAGCCTCATATGCCCAAAGTCCTTCGAAAATAGAATTTTTTTTTTTATTATTATTATTAATATAAATATTTTTATATTTATATTAATATTTAATCCAATATTTAATTTATGAAATCACTTCAAATCATGGGCACGAATCTCAATTTATAATGTGAAAATGTCAACGGTTGGATGGAGGGCGCACATACATACATGTGTTTTTACATGGAGCACATCGGAGGTCATACATACACATGTTCTTACATGGAGCACATCGGAAGTACAAGAAGTTTGAATTAAACCACTCGAGTCCAAGCCCAATGTAATAAATGCACAATTTATCATAAGTTTTATGTGTGACATTTTTCCACGATTGCATTTCAACAAAAAATATGGAATTTCTAATAAATGAGATGCCTCCTCAAGGTGAAGAGGTAAGATTTAAATTTTACAAATCAATGAGACTAATGTTTATTTGTGTGGAAAATAATTAAATGGAAGATGCACAATGAATGTTTTTCCATAGTGAAACAGTAAATTGGAAAAATATTACACAGTAAATATTTTTCACGGAGAAATGGTAAAAGTAAATGTTTTTACAATAAAATGATAAATTGGGCAAACAAGACAATCTAAACAAACATCTAAAATTAGTTGGACAGTTGAAAGAATCTACTAAATACAATCTAAACAAACACACATACATAAACATTAAATGTTTTATAATTGGATACTTATTGATCATGATAAATAGATGAACTTTAGACCATTGAAAATTTGAACTTTAAAATTTGTCAAAATTATGTGAACTTTAAACAATTGAAAATATGTTAAAAGGATCGTTGCAAGTATAAAATGCGAATATCTGAAAAAACCAAAGCCACGAAACTAAAGCCATGGCCATTCAACGAGAGTGGGGTGCTCCATTCATCGAGCCTGTGGATCCCTTTTTGTTAGCATTGCTGCAATAATTTAACAAGAAGTCAGTTTGAAAGATTTGTGCAAATAATAATCACGTTCTAGATTTCTCTTAATGTTTTTCGAGCACAGAAACAAAATTCTAAAGAATTACAAGTAATCACTTACCCTCTTAAGATCCGATAGACCAATTAAATCTTAGTGGACGTTAATCATCATTATCATCAATTTTGAAATAAAATAGAAAACGAAAAAAAGAAGCAACTGCTTGAAATATATATATATATATATAAGCAGATGTATAGACTACTTACTTTAATATTATGGTCAAAAAAATGGCATTCGCTACCAGTATGACCATGAGAGCTAGGAAGCCAAGACAATACACTTGTATTTCGGTTACTGTACCACGCCCGATCACTGGATCTTGATTTCGTCGATTCTGTTGTTGAAGACGCTCTAAAGACTGAAAAAAGTAGCCCTTTAGCACAATAAGCTCAACGATCATTGAGAGGATTAGAAGGACAATCTTTAGAAACATAGCGGCCGGTGACAGTAACATAGCTAAGACAACACCGAGAAGTGAAAGTATGCCAACGACTGCTTTCCATATGTTCTTCCACTCTGAATTATATATATCCTCTTCATCCATCTTTTCGGTACTGTCTTCGCCAGTCGATTCTGCAATTTCTACCCGTACTTCAACGTCATATTCCATCCCTGTAGCTTCCGAACTGTTCCTATCTCTTTGTTGGTCTTCGCCAGTCGATTCTGCAATTTCTGCCCTCCAAAGGCGTAGCTTATTTTGAGCATATTCCTTTATTGCGTTCAATGAATGACATAGGACATTCATAGCGAATTTGAACATCTGGGTAACAGATTAAGAAGCCTGTTAGCACTACAATTTGAACGACATTCATCATGGTAAAACCTTAAGTAAATTAAATTGCTACTAGGGTCGCGTATAAAAATCACATCGAGCAAGTATAGTTTTCTTGTAACCATTTAAACATTAAAACATTGGCTTGTCTCTACAAAGTATGTCCAAAATCCAAGCAACATCTACAAACATACAACATGAGTTTTTTAGAAATTGGGAATGATTTGTTGTTATTCCATACACCAATAAGGTTTCATCCCTGGTCACCACACTCTTCATTCTCATTGAGCAACAATTGCTCCACGAGGTTTCAATTTCACCTTTGAAAAAGAAGTGAAATATACATAATACACACAGAGAAATATACAAAATACACTACTATACAATACATGTCAATTTTCACATTCAACTCTATGTGACTAATTTCATATATGAAAATTACTTTCTAATGATCAAACAATAAACCCTAGCTATTATCACTGAACAATTTTACACTGGAATTATGACAAAAGATCATAGCAGCGGAAACAACAAGATTTGAGATAAATCGTCCATGCACTTGAGACACAAAACTTTGTGTTTTGTAAATTTCAAATTCAGAATTTTTCTGAAGGAAAAAATATCCTTCTCCACATCAACAAAAATCATCAAAACTAAGGACAACCTAGTCCTCATCAACAAATATGATGACCTAACCCAGATCAAACCTCGCAGTTAAGCAGTTCACATATTTTCCAGTTGCTCTATAAGTGCTCAAAGGGACCTCCCAAGGATATATGTAGTAGAACTTCTCTCTTTATAGTCTATAAAGGGACTAAAACCTTTTCTACATAATGTCCTTCAATATTTGATCTGGTTTCTTCCTAAATTGATCACATGAAATGGATCAATTTAATTTCTCGTTTCCTTTGATGTGTTCACCGTATCTTATTTTCTTCTAATAGAACCTAGATGTTGTGACCAAAGGTTTATCAATAGGCGCAAAAGCCTTTTCCTGCATATGACCCAAACCTTGTGACCAAGGTTATTCCATTTAAATGCTTAACCCTGAAAACGCTTACTCGTCTCGCCCCTCTTCCATTTGACCTGAACCTTGGATCATGGCCTAAATCAAAAGGCTCTTATATAAATAAGATTAACCTGAGGCTCGTTTCTTCCACCATATGACGAATGGTTGCTACCAACAGCTTAACCCAGAAAGGCTCTTATCCTATAAGTTCATCCATCACTAGATTAATGATCACGTCTTAATCAAACTGTAAGATGAACGACTATCATTCATTTCAAGGAAGGTTGATCCTTCATTCAAATCTCAATTAGGGACCCTTGAAATACACCATTTGTTGACACGTGTCACCATTTCTGAAACAACTTTCTACCATTGATTTCTCCTATAGATTGAGATCTGACGGTTATGGTTGATCCACGATTCGACGATTTGTATTTATTTAGATTAAGATCCAACATCTCTTGTGTATTTTCTTCAACTTGACAGTGGGTATGTGTCTCCTCTCCTATCCGAAAGTTGTAAAACTTTGACTGACCATGGTTGATGTAGCTTCTCCTTGGACCAATGGATCTGTAACTTTCGCATGTACAAAAATGAACCTTAGGATCATTTACCCTTATAGAGGAAAATTATCATTGTATCTATCATGATCTCCTCCTGAGAGTCTTCTTAACCAGGCTCTTCTTTATCGACCTTTAAACTTCTAATTTACTTGGGATCTGCAATCACACAAATTATCAAGTATGCAGAGACATGTATTGTCATACAATGAACAAGGTTCTACTTAAATAATCAGATTCACACCATCAACTGGATAATAATCGAACAATACTAATTATCTTTTGTATGTGAGATCGGAAGAGCGTCGTGTAGGGAAAGAGTGTAGATCTCG